>BQNB010066584.1:0-34508 GCA_026074375.1 Tanacetum coccineum
AAATAGGATTTTAATTTTAAAAATAGTTAAAAATAGTTTTCTGAGTTTTTATGTTATTTTAGACTTTTCTAAGTTTAAAAATCATTTTTCTAAATTTTTAGTACTTAATTTGCTATTTTTTAGGATTTAATTAGATTAAAATAGATTTAAATTCATAATAAATTCAAAAATAATCAAAAAAATGTTTTTCTTTTTCCTAAAATTTTATTTTGTCCTATCTTAGGTTTAGAAATTTAGTTTACATTTTTTAGGAGTTAAATTTAGTTTACTTGCTTATTGCTCGCGTTTTATTTGTTTCCCGTTAATTGTTAAGTGCTTTAATTGTTTTTAATTGCTTGTTTTTAATTATTAGTTATAGAAAACCCAATCAATCTTCGAACCCATTCAAATCAGTATCCAATATCAAGCGAGGTTTCAATTTCTCAAACCGTTGGGAAAACGACCTGGGAAATCATACTTTCCGATAAACATACGTATATTATATTATATATATATATATATATATATATATATATATATATATATATATATATATTAAAGAGTGAATTTTCCTTAGGGAATTTTCTTAATTGCTCTTGTGGAAATATTATATAGTGTATTATATCTGCGTATCAGACATCTCAAATCTACTGTGCATTAATTTTTCAAATATTTTGGAATATTTTAGGTTTGTAGACCCAAAAATTATGTCATCAATGTAAATTTGCACAAGTAGAATGTCCTCCTCATATCTTATCGTGAACAAAGTAGGGTCAATTGTACCTTTAGTAAAACCTTTGGACATCAGGAAGTTTGAGAGTTCATCATACCAGGCTCTCGGAGCTTGCTTCAATCCATATAGAGCATTCCTTAGTCGGTAAACCTTTTCTGGATGATCAGGATCAATGAACCCTTCTGGTTGAGCAACATAAACCTCCTCCTTCAGTGGACCATTAAGAAATGCCGTTTTCATGTCCATCTGATAAATTGGAAAAGACTTGTGTGCTGCGTATGCGACGAAGATCCAAACAGCTTCCAAGCGAGCAACTGGTGCAAATAATTCTTCAAAATCAATACCCTCTTCCTGAGCATATCCCTTAGCTACAAGTCGTACCTTATTGCGAATTACAGTTTGATCTTCATCCTTTTTGTTCTTCCATAACCACTTTAGCTTTATAACAATCTTGCCAAATGGTTTATCGATGAGTTTCCAAACTTGTAGTCTGTAGAACTGATGAAGTTCTTCCTGCATTGCTTCTATCCATGCAGAATCAGCCATTGCCTCCTTAATGTTTTTCGGTTCAGCTGTACTCACGGTGAGTGCGAACATACATATTTCAAGATCTATGGCAAGTTGTCGTCTTGTTTGTACTGGCTTGGATGGATTTCCACAAACTTGTTCTAGCGGGTGATCTTTTGTCCATCGGTATTCGGAACCGTGTGGTTGATAGAAGGTATGCATATTGGAATTATCAATATTTTGTGAGGAAGACTCAGCAATTTCTTGTACCGGTGTACAAAAAGGATTGATAAAATCATCATTTTGAAACGATGCATCTTCTGCTTGATCATTGTTGTCGTCCTCAGCATTGACATTTGTTGTTGGAGTTGACGGTTGTTGAACATTCGCTGTAGGTTGTGTGACTTTTTGCTTAGAATTATCGGTGGGAGAAGTAGACTTTTGCACACTTTGATTTCCTGCAGAGAAATATTCTTCAAACAAAGGATTGAATAGAAATTCCAACTCTTGTTGTGACAAATGTGTCTTGTCTGCTGGAGGAACAACATCTTGTAGTGGGGGTACGAGGTCAGAGTTGTCATAATCTGATGCCTTTTGTTGTTCTTGAAGAACGAGGCCTGAGGAGTTATTATTAATAGACATCTCTTGTCGAGGAGGAACGGGGCCTGAAGTGCTATTTTTAGCAGACGCCATCTCTTTGATTTCATCAAACTTAATGTGAATGGATTCAACGATTAATCGAGTTCTCTTGTTGTAAACATGATACCCCTTCGACTGAGTAGAATACCCCACCATGACACATGGATCTCCTTTTTCTTTCATTTTATCTAAATTTTCACCATCTCTAGTTAGATAGCAAAGGCAACCAAAGATGTGAAGGTGTTTGATAGAAGGTTTCCTGTCATTAATGATCTAATATGCCGTTTTTCCATGAGTCGAGATAATGATGGATCAGTTCTGAGTATAGCATGCGGTTGCGATTGCTTCAGCCCAAAAGAAGAATGGAAGTTTAGAAGCTGACAACATCGTTCGAGCAGCCTCAACCAGAGTACGGTTTCATCTTTCAACAACGCCATTCTGTTTAGGTGTTCGAGGAGTGGAAGTTTGATATTCAATGCCTTCTACCTTGAAATAAGCATAGAGTGACTTGTTTAAGAACTCTGAGCCTCTGTCAGTCCAGACAGTAATAACTTGTGCTTGAAGATTGTGTTGAATCATCATGAGAAATTCCTTTAGCACGTCTGGTGTCTCATCCTTGGATCGAAGAAAGAGAGTCCAAGTATATCGAGAATATTCGTCAACTATAACCAGAATGTATTTCTTCCCATTTATGCTAGCAACCCGCATTGGACCACATAAGTCCATATGAAGCAAATTTAACCATCCTTTGGAACTTGGAACAGCCTTTGACTTGAACGAGCTTCTTTTAGCTTTACTCACTTCACAAGAGGAACATAGTTGATCCTTTACATATTTCAGCTTTGGCAAACCAATCACTATATCTTTCTTAGAAAGCAGGTTGATGTAGTCAAAGTTGAGTTGGCGAGGCTTTAGCCATCAGACAGAGAGGAGTTGCTGAAGTTGTCTCTTGAAGAGAAATTATGTAGAGATCAGATCCACGATTACCAGTGAGTAAATCATTTCCCTAAAGATCTCTCACATAACACGTAGATTTCTAGAAAGCAACTTCCAAATCCGCATCACATAACTGACCAAGTGAGAAAAGATTGTGATTGAGGCCTTCAACGTAATAAACCCGTTTTATCATGACATTTCCTTGAATCAAGTCTCTGTAGCCAAGAATCAAAGCAAATTGATCATTCCTAAAATGAACAGTACCCAGAAATTTCTCAACGAAATTGCACAGAAGCTTTAGATTGCTCGTCATGTGCTTTGTGCATCCAGAGTCAACAATGAACAGTATGAGTTGAACAATCTGCAAGAGAATTAGAGGAAGATGGAACATTTGACAAGTTGGATCCAAAGGAGTTTGATCTCTTCAAGACATTAGTTATCCTAGAGACGATGTCTATAGTGGGACTAATACTTGTTGATACATTTTCTTTCTGAATTTTAGGCATCCATATCTTTTTGGTCTTAGGTGGTTTTGGTGTCCATTTATATCCTAAAGGACTTTGCATTTCTATCCACCATTTCCATTCCCTATTTGTATTCTTATACAACTCCCTAAAGTAACTCTTAGATTTCTGAATAGTGGTATCTGGTGCAACAGTTTTCTTATGGGGTGTTGCAACAGATTTGTTCACTTTGTCTTTGGGTTTTCTAGCACTAATTGGCACTACATTAGGCTTCTTAGTTTTAGCATTCATGTCATTCAAATATTTAGAAACACAAGCATCATGATTCAAATTAAACACATATTTTCCACAATCAGCACAAACAGCATTAACATTCAAAGTTCTGGAATTTAAACTGTCATTACACGCAGTTACAGACTTTGTTTTCTTAGAAATACTAGAAACCCTATGGTGGTCTTCTACTTCTGTCCTCTTAAATGTCACTTGACTATTGTTTTGCACGGTCTTATCTTTCACTTGAGTGCTCTTAAGCTGTAGTCTACCAACACTAGTTCTATGAATTACTCCTGTAGAGGTAGACACGCGAGGATTAGTATTCCTAGAAGTCTGAGGTAACTGTGGTGCTCTACTTTGTGTTGTCCTAGTGTCAATTTGATACATTCCTAGTTTAAGCACATTTGTGTTTCTTACAGCTTTGTTTGCTGTTGGAGGCAAAATCTGTGCAGTGGCTGGTTTAGATGAACCATCTGACACATTAGTTTTATTAACCGACTCACTGTTTGATAAACTTCTTATTGTAGGAGAGTTTGAGATTGGAGTCGGCTTTCCTAAAACTGATGGTTTTGGAATCCGTTAAGCATTTGGTAGTCGAACAATAGATGGTCTAACAAACTGAGTTTCCATAGATTTTCCTTTACTTCTTTCAACGAGTTTCTTTAACTCGCTGATTGCAATGTTCTTATCTTGCAGTTGAGCTTTCAAATCTTGTATTTCATGATATTGTTCTCGTTCTTTTCGAAATACATTTGATGCGTTTTGTTTGCAAACTGTGTCATTTTTTAACTTTTCTTTACAATGTTGTAAATCAAGTTCAAGAGAAATCGAATGTTTTTCTAACTTAGCAAAACTTCGTGAGAGCTCATTATAAACCTTTTCATTGACATTTTTAGTTTGTTTCCAAAGCTTTTATGCAAGATATTCACATTCTTTGACCTTATGAAGATATAAGCATTGCAATTCATTATAAGCATCTAAATCAGACAAAGAATGAAAATATGAACACATAACATCCTTAGACACACACTCTTGCAGCAGTAGATCATACATGTTTGAAAAATCTGCCTTGTTAGATTCAAGTTCGTCAATCTCTTTTTCAAGGGATTCAATGTACTGAAAATCTTCATGCATCTCCTTTTTAAGTTCATGAATAAATTTAAAACTGTCATTTTGTGTTTTTATCGAAAGAGGCATCAAACATGTTTTTATTAGTCATTACATTATAAGCTTGTCTACTTTTACTAACAGATTTCGAAACAGGAAGAAAGGCAATGTTTTTGACAATGTTTGGTTTAGTTTTCACAAATGATTTTCTCCACATTTTCTTCCTAACTTCTTTAGCATGTGCCAACTGATCAAGATAATCTTTTGAGGGTGGTTTGAAAATTTCATAAAGACTATTCTGCTTTGTATAATCATATGGTTTCACCAAGTCTTTATCCAGTTTTGATCTACTCTCTTTTTCAAGAGTGATTGTCTCTTCCTAATCAGGGGCAAATCTATTTGCAAGATCAGAATTATCATATAGGATCTCATACAAACATGGTTTTTCAGCCTGAGCTTTCTTAAGGTACATGGATTAGCAAAGGTAGGTCTACCATTATATGTTGAGCATTTAGGTGCTAACATGTGAATGGTCTGAATTGACTGGTTACATTTATAAACAATTTCATTCAAAAACTTTAATTGTTTTTTCATTGAAATCATCTTATCAATATCTTTACCTTCCTTAACTTTTAAATCTAAAATGACCTTACTTTTCTCTTTGAGAAGACCTTCAAATTGTGACTTTGTTAAAAGACTCTGTTTGACTAACTCATCATGTTTATGTTTGACAACTAAAATTTCATAGGCTTTAAGTTTTAAACCTTCTTTTATGTCATTGTCTTTTTGAGCTAGTAGTCCAAGAGTTTCATTTAACTTAGATTGAAGTTTGTCATAGTCAAGGGTTCGGTCATTAAACGCAATGTACTTCTCAAGCTCAGTCTGTATGGTCTAAAGTGCAATTAGGCAACTATCCCGACAACTAGTAGACTCCCCCAAAGCTCTAGTAGTCTCCTCAAGGTTAGATTTGCACTCCTTCAATTCTTGAGTCAATGATGCGTTTGCTTTCTTTAATTGCTTCAAAATCTTTTTGTTTTGTTCAGTATCAAGAGTTAAATTTTCAATTCAGTTAGCAAGCGCAACACGCTCATTATTGTATTCTGCATCATTTTGGTCAACCTGATTATCATTATTACACATATTTGATGAACAGGAATGACATTGCTATCATCCTTTTCCAAAACATGTGTGTCGTTAATGGATTCAGGTTGCTCATAATGTTGTCTCTCATTGGCAAATATATTATATTCATTATGGTATTGTACCTCTTCTAATGGATCAACAGTGTTATCGAAGTCTGCAGGTAAGACCTCCTGAATTTTAGCCATGAAACTATAATGTGCTTCCAGTTCTTGTTCATCAACTTCTTCATCCGTGTCTGCTAGCCAATCAGCTTGCTCTGCTTGCAGTGGAACACCTTGCTCAGCTTGTTTGCACAGCAACATCTTTTGCTTATGATACGTGTAGTCTTTAACCCGCTTTGGCTTCCTACATTCCTTAGCAAAGTGGCCAAATTCCTTGCAGTTAAAACACTGTATCCCATTCTGTTGCACTACCTGACTGCCTACAGTCTCCCTAGCCCCAACAACTGTCATTGTCCTCTAATTCCCAAACTGCCTAGACTGATTGTCATTCTTATACATTGGTGAATTATCTACAGTCTTGTTTCTAGAGTTTGAGGATGTTCTAAGGTTGTTGTTGGTAGGTTTGTAGAGCTTCTTGAAATACTTAGCAATGAGGGCCAAATTCTTTTACATTTCTTTGTCTTTCTGTACTTGTTTAGGATCACTGTCTTCATCAGATCCGGACTCAGATGGTGGTGTCACTGGTTTGGCGACCTCTTTGCCTTTGTGTCTGGTAGATGCATGCATTGGTGCTGGTGCATAAGCTCTTTGAGGTTTTGGTGCGTGGTGGTAATTATCCGGATATGTTTGAGCAGAGGCAACAAATGCTAATGGATTTGCAGTCTTTGCTATTCTTTCATCACGTATTTCATTAACTTCATTTTGATACTGCTTCAGAATGTCAAATAGCTTGTGATATGAGACAGTGTCTAATTTTTCAGTCTACTTAACAACTGTGACAAACCTTGACCATTCTGGCTAAAGTTGCTGAAGAAATTGAACATTCACTTGCATTGTATCAACTTTCAAGTTGTTATGTATCATTTCATTCATCATTTTATAAAACGAGAGTAATATGATTCCATTGACTCTCTATCTCAAGAAGTGAACTTTCCAAATTCCTAGAACATGTTAGTCTTAACATCTTGAATGTTCAATGATTCACCCTATTGTAACCTTTCAATGGCTGTCCACATCTCATTTGCTGTCTGGCAAGCATCAACAATCGAGTAGATTTCATCTCCAATTCTAGTTAACAGCATGAAGATTGCTTCTTTTTCAGCCTCGAAATGAGATTTGTTAGCAGGTGTCATGTTCAATATTGTCTCAAATGCCGTGTGTTCAGGTATTTCTAGAGAATCATCGGTTGCAGCAACAGCTAGAACTACTACAGTAGATGGCTTATAGGGACCTTCTAGAATGCATTTCCTCAGTGCATCACCATTTTGTTTCGTATCAAGATAACGTAGAAACCATGATGGCCACTGTGCATATCTGTCCGTTGCAAGCATCGGTGGTCATTCTTTCGACCCAGCTGCCATGATGTTGTTATACATTTGACTATCTGTTGAGGATGTAGTGATTGGAGTAGTCATGATGAATGATTGGTGAAATGAAAATGATTTTATGGATCTTAAGTAGATGTGTTGTGATTGAAATTGTGGTTAAATGAATGCAATTAACGTCCACGGGATTTTACAAATCTATGATTAAAACCGAGAAAGAAGTTACTTTAACAGGATTTTACAAAATCAATAGTCAACCGTGAATGTAAGTTGATTGACGATTAAGGTTTGTTTTAGTTTGTTAGAATTACAGGTTGAAATTTGTCAAGTTGAAAATTTAGTCAAAAAATCCATAACTCGCTACCCTGTAACTCGATGTGAAGAGACTTGATAACTCGCTACCAAGAAAGAAATTTGCAGAGTTTCGTTCCTCAACTCGCTAAAAAATCTTCTTTAATAAACCTGTAACTCGCTATTGCTAACTCGCTAACTTGATAACTTGCTATTCTGACAACTCGTTAAGGTCAAGTCGCTACGGTCTTTGACAACTCGCTGTCTACAACTCGCTATGAAGAATGTTGCACAACTCGCTAGCAAGAATTAAATTTGGTAGAGTAACTTTTCTTAAGTCACTAGAAAATGGTCTTCAAAACCTGTAACTTGCTAAACATCAACTCGCTACCTGCAAGAAACGTTAACTTGCTAATTCAAGTCGCTACCTGCATAAGAAGACAAGTCGTTGACACAGTGTAGGAACCTGGTTAATCTATATCATCTTCATTTCATGCACACAAATGGAACAAGAAAGTAGAGAGGAGGATGGAAGAGTTTAGAGAGAGAAAGTAGAGAGGGAGAGAAATGAGAGAAAGAATGTAAGATTAGATTGCTAGTGAATGATACAAAATGAACCATCTCACCTCTCCTCATAAGGAGAGGTGTATTTATACTTAACCACTATGTCATACACGCCTAGGGTTTCTACGGGCCAGGCTCGGGATTACTTGGGCTTTCGCCCGATACACGTGACTGATTAGTTTACAAAAATATGCCCGATTTACCCGTTCTTATCCTATTACAACATTTAATACATAAAGACCACGATTCCTTGTTTGACTCGATATTTTGAGGCTAACACGTTCACTTAAAACACGAAATTTCAAGTTACGCTTAGAATTATCAAAAAACAGAGAAACAACGTAAGTTCGCACTAAATCTAAAATAACCTAACTATAAAACCTATAGTGTGAATATTCAAAGTTTAAGTAAACACGGATTTACATTCGATAAAAACACAAAAGAACTTCGGATCACGTTTTTAAAATCACAAACTATGAGCGATAAGCATCCCGACAAGAGACTAAATGACTCGGATTCCTCATAGGATCCCAAAAACTAAGCGGACCCCTTGGAGATAACATGACTAGTTTTTAGCTACCATGTCATGTCCTCTCTTTTGGCTATATCCATTTCAAAAATCACACATTCATGCACCAAATCAAAAACTAAGAAAAACTTCTCTCCCTTTCTCCTTCCTTGCTCACGTCCGAACCAACAAACACCCTCAAACAATATATTTTTTTCGATTTCAAGCAAGAACAAAGTATCAAGAACACACAAGGGTTAATATTTTAATAGTCTCAGGTATTTAAAAACAACGTTTGGGTTGATATTCAAGTCCAAAATCCTCATTTAAAACCCTCTTTTTGTAAGTCTTCAAAATTTCATAATACTTGTACTTTTGGTGGCTTACTGATGTTCTAAACATAAATGTACAACACGTTTGTAAATTTTTAAAGCATAAAAACTATAAAAAAAACCCTAAAAGGGTGCTGTTTGGTTCGAAATAAGTAAAAGGGGAAAACAAGGAAAGTGTCACTTTTATAAAATGGTCTTAATGGTGAAATAACATTTAGGGTATAAAAGCTTATTTTGAATTTTGGCTTATTAATAAGCTCTTTGTGAGCTTATTTGAGTTTCGTAGGCTTATTTGGGTCTCGGCCCAATAACCAACCAACAAGGGTTTCGTCACTATTGCTTATTCTAGATTCAGCTTATTCTAATAGCTTATCATATAGCTTATTTTCAGCTTATTCAATTTCGGGCTTGTTTGGTTTACCTCATTTGGAGTTTTGGGCTTTTCTTGGTTTTGGCCCAACAACCGAACCCAAAAAGGATTTTGGTTTTCTTAATCGGGCCTAACGAGCTTAGTTTTGGTCTCGGCCCATCTGAAAACGAATGCGGCTTATTTCGTTTGGCTTATTTTTCTTCCATCTTATCTCGAGTGGTTGTTTATGTGGCTTATTAGATGTCTTATTTG
Source organism: Tanacetum coccineum (assembly GCA_026074375.1). Taxonomy (NCBI): domain Eukaryota; kingdom Viridiplantae; phylum Streptophyta; class Magnoliopsida; order Asterales; family Asteraceae; genus Tanacetum; species Tanacetum coccineum. The sequence goes on from BQNB010066584.1 coordinate 9,585, forward strand.
ATTTTTAGGCTTATCAATGCTATTTGGGCTTATATCATTCGATTTTGGGCTTATTGAAAGCTCGTCCCAATAAGGAGATAAGCCTTGACTTATTTGCCTTATTGGCCATAACCTATTTTGTGCTTATTTTCCTAGCTTATTCGAATACTAAAATGATTTCTGAGTTCATGAACTTATTTCTAGCTTATTCGTAAATTTTAAGCTTATTGGGCACATGACCCAATAAGAGAATAAGCTTCGGCTTATTCTCTCGACTTATCACTTTTGGCTTATATTTTCTAGTCATATTCCTAGCTTAAACCTATATCAAGATATTTACTTGATTTATCGTTTACTTATTGGGCCTACTATTGGGCTTAGTATAATTTTGGAGTGCTTATTGGGCTTGTGTGCAACTATCGGTCCAACAAGGCTCAATAACCTCCCGGATTAATTTTGACTTATTAGTATAACTTATCTTGATATATAAAGAGCTTATTAGCTTATTCTAATATTTATTTATCTATTTTGGAACTTGGTGTTTTATAAAATACACGTATGAGCTTATTGGGCCGGGAAGCCCAATAAGGTTTAACTAATACTTGTTCTCATACAATCAGACTAATTATAAAACTCTTAACGGGCCACAAGGCCCAATAACATTTAGACTACACAATAAACATAATGGACTTTGGTTTAACAATTAGATTGACTTGTGGACTTGAATTGGGTTGAACTTGTATAAGATATACCTAATATTCACATTCGGACTAACATTGGGCTTTTGAGCCCAATAAATGAAAATGAGTAAATATAAATGTTAAGACGGATTTTGATCAAGTTCTACTCATTAAAAACTTAAATTAAAATAGTCCCTTGAAAAATGTGTTTGGAAGAAACGTCGCGTAAAAGTAGATTTCGGCATTTTCCCAGGAAACTATGGAATTTAGGAAAGTGGTTGAAATTAAGGTATGAAAATCTTGGGAAAACTTTTACAAACAAATGGGTCATGCTGAAATTTTATAAAATATCATATACTTAGAAAATATCTTGGAAAGCTCATTTTCACATAGTTCGACAAAAAGACAAAATCACTAATTACTAAATAATTATTTATATTTAGTAAACGTTTGTATTAAATTACAATCAACAAACTAAGGATTTTACTTATAAACATGATACAAATTAATTTCTAAGATCTCGATGAAAAGACAAAATAATTAAATATTATTTTTTTTAATAACTGACTAAAGGACGAAAAACATGATTTCTACATAAAACTCTTAACATCTAGTTATATATCTAAAACACCATTAGCACTCATATCGGGTATGCATTATCAAACTAACTTGGGGAAAATGGGTTGAAATTACTAAAACATGTCCAATTTATCTATTTTATTTCTTTTGCTTAATCTTGAATCTAATTTCTTTTATTCTTATATATCTAAAGTTATAAATTACTAAATTGTTCTATGATTCTTAGTTATCTAATTTCTTCTTTTCTTAAATCCTCGAATTCTTAGCACTCATTTCGTGTACGTCTCCGTATTTATCTATTAAACCTCACGTCCTTAATATCGTTACTCTTTCCTTGACCAATACTCATCGGAATTAATTCCAATATCTTAATATTCTATCTAGTCATGAAATTCCAATTCTTTTCGCGAATGATACTTATATTGCACCTTGACTTATGTTCATCGACTCAAAAGCAAACTCAAACGCAAACGCTTATACAATAGATTGCCTTCTTAAAAACATTAACACTACGGTAAAACTTATTACTAGGTCATTGCCAGGTATCGTTGTGCACCGTTTAGAGATCATCTAGTTAGCTTCTACCATCTTATCTGAGGTGAGTTCTCGTAGCCCCATTTTGTTAAACTATTTTCCGTTAGGGAAAATGATACTCAAGTCTATTTCAAACTATTTTCATCTGTGTTGAATCTAAATTCTATGCTTTTGGACAATGCTATATGCCTATAATTGCGTATGTGAATGTTGTTATATATGTTCATGCATGCTAATGTGTACACATCTAATACTCGGTTATGTATACGTATGCATGCCATATGAGTACATTCATAAATCTATTTTCTGACCTATGTTTAGCTCCAACTGGTAGGCTTTAGGTACAAAGAACTATAAGCGCGTAGACCATCAAAGGATGATTGGTTGTTTGAATGCTTTGTTATACTATGATTCCAAATGTCCATGATATGCTTTGATTTCAAATGTCTATTGAATTGCTATATATATATATATATATGCATGCTTGCACTTTGCTCTTATATTGCACATTTGTCCTTCTTAAATGCTGGCACAGCAACTGGGTTTATACTTTAAACCTACGAGCTCACCAACTTTATGTTGACCTTTTCGAGTATCATTTTCATGTGATCACATCTATATATCAAATGAACTTAAATCAAGACTATCAAACTTTCAAGACACTTTCATAAGACAATCATTGATTGTAATTCAAGATTTTATTTTTGGTAACATTGAAATTGAATTTCTTGTAAATCAAGTACGGTACGATCTTGTATCTTATACGATGAAATCATAACGTTGCACCTCGTGTTTTCACTCTCAGCGGGGTGTGACATTTGACATCCAGCTCACATGCTTGTCACCTAGGAATTTTATTCCTCCAAAAGTGCTTTTGCGTGTATCAAGGCATCCAACATGGTCAGCATCTGAAAAAGCAGTTAGTTTGAATCCAAAATCCTTCGAGTACTAGAGTCCCATGTTAATGGTTCCCTTTAGGTATCGGAAGATCCTTTTAACCTATTTGAGGTGCTTTTCCATTAGTTTTGCTTGATAACGTGCACAGTAGCATACTGCTTGCACAAGTTCTGGTCTGCTAGAATTCAGATACATGAGTGCCCCGATCATACTATGATATTGAGTCTGATCAACGGGTAATCTATTCAACTCTGCGTCTAGTTTAGGTTTAAAAGCTAATGGTGTGCCAAGAGTGTCACTTTTTCCATACCAAACTTCTTTAGAACCTCTAAAGCGTATTTGGCCTGATTGATAAAGATACCTCAAGGGGATTGGTAGATTTGAAGTCCTAAAAAGAATTTCATTTCCCCCATCAAGGACATTTCAAATCTATTGTGCATCAGTTTTTCAAAACGTTTAGAATATCTTAGGTTTGTAGACCCGAAAATGATGTCATCTACGTAGATCTACACAAGTAGAATGTCCTCCTCGTATCTTATCGTGAATAGGGTAGGGTCAATAGTGCCTTTATTGAAACCTTTGGACATCAGGCAGTTGGAGAGTTCATCATACCAGGCTCTCAGAGCTTGCTTTAGTCCATATAGAGCTTTCCTTAAATGGTAAACGTTCTCTGGATAATCAGGATCAACGAACCCATCTGGTTGTACAACATAAACCTCTTCCTTCAGTGGACCATTTCGAAATTCTGTTTTAACATCTATCTGATAAATTGGAAAGGATTTGTGTACAGCGTAGGCGACGAAGATCTCGACAGCTTCCAAGCGAGCGACTGGTGCAAAAGATTCTTCAAAATCAATACCAGAATGTATTTCTTCCCATTAATGCTTTCTACTCGTATAGGACCACATAAGTCCATATGAAGTAGATTTAGCCGACCTTTTGAACTTGGAACAACTTTTGTCTTGAATGAGCTTCTTTTTGCTTTACTCAGTTCACATGAAGAACATTGTTAATCCTTGACATATTTTAACTTAGGTAAACTAATCACGATATCCTTCTTTGAAAGCAAGTTGATGTAATCAAAGTTAAGATGAGAAAGTCTTCGATGCCATAACCATGCTTGAGTTGGTGAAGCTTTAGCCATGAAACAAATTGGAGTTGGTGAAGTCGTTTCTTGAAGAGAAATTGTATAGAGATTAGATCCACGATTACCAGTGAGTAAGTCGTTTCCCTGAAGATCTCTAACAAAGCAAGTAGATTTCTGGAATGCAACCTCCAAATCCGCATCACAAAATTAACCAACCAAGAAGAGATTGTGATTGAGGCCTTTGACGTAATAAACCCTCTTGATCACGATATTTCCTTAAACCAAATCCCTATAACCAAGAATTAGAGCAAATTGATCATTTCCAAACTAAACCGTACCTAGATATTTTTCAACAAAATTGCACAGTAGCTTTAGATTGCCCGTCATATGCTTTGTGCATCCAGAGTCAACAATGAATAGGATGATTTGCACAATCTGCAAGAGAATTAGAGGACGATGGAACATTTGAAAAATTGGATCCTAAAGTATTTGTGAGTTTCAAGACATTAGTTATCCTAGATGCATTATCTATTGTGGGACTAATACTTGTATTCACATCTTCTTTCCTAACTTTAGGCACCCATTTCATTTTTGTCTTAGGAACCTATTTATATCCTGATGAGCATTGGTTTTCTATCCACCATTTCCATGCCTTACTTGTTTTCTCATAAAGCATCCTATAGTAACTCTTGGATTTCTGGATATTGGGATCTAAAGCAATTGTTTTCTTAGGGAGTGTTGCAACAGATTGGTTCACTTTTCTTATGGGTTTTCTAGGTCTAATTGGCACTCCTTGAGGCTTCTTAGATCTAGCATTCACGTCATTTAAAAATTTAGAAACACAAGCATCATGATTCGAATTAAACACACATCTTCCACAAGTAGCACAAACAGCAATGACATTCGAAGTTCTAGACTTTAAATTGTCATTACACGCAGTTACAGACATTGTTTTATTAGAAAGACTAGATATCCTATGGTGATCTTCTACTTCTGTCTTTTTAAACTTTACTTGACTATTGTTTCGCACGACCTTATCTTTCATTTGAGTGCTCTTAAGCTGTGGCATGCTAACACTAGTTCTGTGAGTTACTCCTATAGAGGTAGACACGTGAGGATTAGTATTCCTAGAAGTCTGAGGCAACTATGGTGCTCTAGTTTGTGTTGTCCTAGTGTCAATTCGATACATTCCTGGTTTAATCACATTTGTGTTTCTTATAGCTTGTCCTACTGTTTAAGGTAAAATATGTGTAGTGATTGGTTTTGATAAACTCTCTGACACATTAGTTTTAGAAACCGACTGTGTCTTTGAAAAACTTTTTCTCTCAAAAGAGTCTGAAAAAGGAGTCGGTTTTCCCAAAACTAATAGTTTTTTAATCCTTTGAGCATTTGGTTGTCGAGCAATAGATGGTTTCTCAAACTTAGTTTCCACATATTTTCCTTTACATTTCTCAATGAGTTTCTTTAACTCACTTATGGCAATGTTCTTGTCTTGCAATTGAGCTTTAAAATCTTGTATATCTTGATATTGTTCTCATTCTTTTAGAAATACATTTGATCCGTTTTGTTTGCAAACTGTGTCATTTTTCATTTGTTCTTGACATTATTGTAACGCAATTTCAAGAGAAATCAAATGTTGTTCAAGTTTAGCAAAACTCGTTAAAAGATTATTATGAACCTCTTTACTAACACTTGAAGTTTGTTTAGAAAGATTTTGTGCAAGACATTCACATTCTTTGACTTTATGAAGATACAAACATTGCAATTCTGTATGAGCATCTACATCAGATAAAGAATGCAAATAAGAACACATAACATCCTTTGAGACACACTCTTGGAGAAGTAGATCATATATGTTTGAAAAATCAGATTTGTCAGATTCGAGTTCGTCAATCTCTTTTTCAAGTGATTGGACATACTGTAAATCTGCAAACATCTCCTGTTTAAGTTCATCAACAAATTTGAAACTATCATTTTGTGTCTTTAGTGTAAGAGGCATCAAACAATTTTTCACCAGAACGCTCATATCTTGAGGAGTTGGGGCAGGAAATTTATCAACAATATGTTTTGCCCAAGCTTGATCAACAATTATTTTGAAATGATTTATGTTATTTGTCATGACATTATAAGTTTGTCTACTCTTACTTATTGATTTTTGAGTAGGTAGAAAATCTATGTTTTTTTTTGCAATATTAGGCTTAGAATTTACAAAAGATTTTCTCCATATTGTCTTTCGTACTTTATTTGCATGTGCCAACTGATCAAGATATTCCCGTGTTGGTGGTTTAAAATTTTCATAAAGACTATTTTGTTTTGTGTAGTCGTGTGGTTTCACTAAGTCTTTATTCAATTTAGATTTATTCTCTTGTTCAAGAGTTAATGTCCCTTCCCTTTCAGGGGCAAATCTGTTTGCAAGATCAGTGTCATATGGGATCTCATACAAACATGGCTTTTCAGATTGAGATTTTTTGAGGTACATAGGATTTGCAAAAGTTGGTCTTCCATTATATGTTGAGCCTTTGGGAGCTAACATATGAATGGTTTGAATTGATTGATTTTGTTTATAAACAATTTCGTTCAAAAACTTTAATTGCTTTTCCATCGTAATAATTTTGTCAATATCGTTTTCTTCCTTAAGTTTCAAATCCTTTATAACCTTATTTTTCTCTTTGACAAGACCTTCGTAACTTGATTTTGTTTAAAGACTCTGTTTGACTAACTCCTCATGTTTCTTATTGACAACAGAAAGTTCATAAGCTTTCAATTTCAAACCTTCTTTTATGTCATTTTATTTTTAAGCTAATAGTTCTTAAGTGTCTTTTAATTTTCGTTCAAGTGTGTCATATTCAATTGTACGATTAAGTGATGAGGTGTCATTTTATACACTATTTCGGGGCCATTTAACCCCTTAAATCATGCAAATATGCCAAATTACATGCTTAATCATTTGTTTTCAGGTTTATAGCACTTGGATGGCATTTGGAGGATTTACATGTGACTTGGGCTCATTTGGAGAAGAAACAGACAAGACTACGGACCTACACTAAATCTCTTGGAGCATTATTCATTCAGAGTGTAGAGACGGCATCTCACACTACAAGAGACGACGTCTTAACCATCAGGAGACGGCGTCAGAGAAATCAAGACGGTGTCAGAACGAGTACGACTGAAGAAACCCTAGAAGTCAATGACGACACGACTACGTCTGGAACTTTGTGACGCCGTCGCGCATGATTTCCTATATATACAAACTCGTTTTTAGGGTTTTAAGGGGTGTAACTTTTCATAACTTTTGGGAGACGAACCCTAGTGATTGTAGTTGCTTTTAAAGGTCGTTTTTAATGCCTCAAAACCCTATTGTAACTACCTTGATTCCATGTTTTAATCAAGTAAGAGTGTTTATCATTAATCATTCAATATGTCTATGTGTTGTGTGGTTAATTTATGTTCTTGCTTTCTTTATAACATGTTAGGCTAAACCCTCCTTTGTATTTACTTATGATTGCATGAAACTTAGGTTGTAGATCCTTTTGATGTTACTTCTTGTGTTGGATGTGCATGGTAGGCTTTAGAAAAGTAGCCATAAGATATTAAATTAGCATAGACGTCTAGGGAAACGCGAGTGTGTAGAAAGGATACCATCAGTAACAGTCTTCATACTACCTTTCCTTTATTCTGGTTGATCCCTTTTAGGATATTTCACATGCATTTAATATACTCTTAGGGGCCTTGTAATAGTCTTCATACTACCTTACTTGTGTGTTGCCTTAAAGAAATATTAAATAGACGGTGGTTTCGTGTAATTCGTTCATGACTTAGGAAATACCTACACAGACCATCACAAGTGTGACAAGGCAACAGATCTAGCAGAAGCTATCTGAGGAGTAGTGCATGATTAGGTAAATACATTTGTTTATCATAAAGTTATCACCAGTAGTTTAGATTATATTTAGTTAAAATAGCTAAAACAAACCAACCTCTCAAACCAATGATTTTACCTGCTTTCTATAAAACAAAAATATAAAAAGAATCTTCTCTCAACGCCATAGAATTATGTTAGACTGTGTTCGAGCCTTCCCAACATATTCCCCTAGAGAACGATAACAACCCCCGAGTCTTGCCTATACTACTACTACAACGATTAGGTACTCTGCCTAGGGGATTGTAAAACTTCGCTGTGAAGTCTTTACGAGACCCGCATTAAGTTTTTGGCGCCACTGCGTGGGGAATAGTTAGGTTTCGATCATAGTTTAGCTTAATTCTACTCTCTTGATTCCTATCAAGTGAGAATTTCAATTCCAGTACATTAGCTTTCTCGTAGTCTATCTTTTCTTCGTACCCACTATTCGTAATCACCAACCATGACACGTAGTACCACCAAGAAGTTAACGGAGCCCCTCGACGAGCCCGAAAGAGAGTTCCTCAGGCGTAGAAGAACCGGTTGGCGATAGCAGCAGAACGAATCTTTAGCCATAGCAGGGAGAAACCTCTTCGATAATGAAGCGTCTTCTTCTAATAACGATGGAGCTGAACCACTAATCCCTTCCAAAACCTTACGGGAACACTCTCTTCCTAGTTCTGCCGGTTTTCAAAACCCTATTACCCTTCCTGCTAAACAAATGAGAAGAATCGTTAACTCACACGACATCTCGCTAATCCAGAGAACATGCACCTTCCAAGGATTAAAGAGCGAAAACCCAATCCACCATATCAGACACTACTTAAGTATCGTGGACAACATACGAGCTGACGGTGCCACTAGGGACACGTCTAGGCTGCGTTTCTTTCACTTTTCCCTTAAGGGAACCTCTAGGGAAAAGCAAAAGAATGGTTTGACAAAATTCCTCCCACTCAATTCACAACATGGGATCAGCTTGTAGCACATTTCCTCGACTACTTCTTTCCAGTAGGCCGTACCTCATTTCTCTATGATATGATCCTTTAATTCAAACAAGGCACCGACGAACCTATCAAAAGCCCTTGGATCCATTTCCAAAACTTGATCAAGCAGGTCCCTCACCATGGGATACAAAAATGGCTCTTGATACAAATCTTTGCGAAACATATCTCAAGAAGATCGAGGGAAACAAGACCAGTTCGCTCACTTCTGTTTCAATTCTCTCACCGAAGAGGAAGGATAGAACCGAATTGAGGAATACGTCCAATATCAAGACGATCTTTGGGATGACCCATCACCACTGATGAACATTTCCTCCATCTCAGGGATAATACAATCTACGTTTAAAGGACGTATAAAAAAGGCTTGTATGCAAATCTCTCACCTGAAAACACCCCATCACAAAATAGGATTGAGAAACCCTTATCTCATATGCGATTTCTATGGAGAAGCCCATGAAGCCAATGAATGAGACCAAAATAACCTGACTGAACAAGTGTGCTTATCTGGGGGGGACATCTATTATGATCCCTCCTTCTTGAGGTTTTATCAGATTGACAACATCCCATCATGGGGAAACAGCCGACGAAAGGAAGTAGGAGAGAATGGTCCTGACTGGGTCGTCAGAAGCAAGTTTGAGGACGAGCTTGCAGGTTTCATGCTCGAAAAGAATTTCCACACGAAGGGATTAGGAGAGATGCTTGACTAACATCATAGAGGAATACATGAACAACTCTCTCAAATCCTATCTCAAATCAGAAGTAACGAAACCCCTGAACCAGATGCGCCGACTTTTGCTATCACGACAAGATCTGGAACTATCACTCATGACCTACCTTACCCAACTCTACTAGAATCCATAACTATCAACCACGCTGAAGAAATGGACGAAAAAGAAGGGCCCGAGGGTGAAGAACCAGGCATTGTGCAGGATGAGGAAAGCCCCCAGCAAATCACCCTCTACTCTCCCTCTAAGTTATCCAGTGTACCTTTCCCTTCCCGGTTAAAAAAGAAGAAAAAGGATGAGGATGAGGAGCGGCTTCTGTCTGTCTTCAAACAAATTCATGTCAATCTGCCATTCCTAGAGGCGATGATCCACATGCCGAAGGGAGCAAAGGTTCTAAAAGATCTTCTTTCTCACAAGGAGAAACTCGAAATGGCAGCCTCTTCGGTCAAACTCAGTAAAGAATGCTCAGGCGTCATCTAGAGAAGCTTACCCCAAAAAAAGGAGACTCTGGGAGTTTCACACTACCATGTCTTATCGGACCTTTAACAATGAAAAACGCTCTGGCCGATTTAGGGGCAAGCATCAACCTCATGCCACATTCTCTCTTCTGATGATTAGGCATTTCTAAACTAAAATCAACCATGATGAGTATCCAGCTAGCCGATCGGTCCATTAAATATCCTATCAGGGTATGTGAAAATCTTCTAGTCAAGATAAACAAGTTCATCTTTCTAGTTGATTTTGTAGTTTTGGAGATGGATGAAGACGAATTGGTTCCAATCATTTTAGGATGACCCTTCCTCGCTACCGCTCGAACCGTAATCGACGTTCACGAAGGGAAGCTAAGTCTAAGAGTCAGAAATGAAACCGGCACCTTCAATATCGGAAAAACTATGAAATCCAAATACTCCCGTGACAACTATCTATACTGCGCTGATCACTCAGCTAACCTCGTCCAGGAACAATGGGTAGATACGATCGACCATGACAGAAAGTGGGTAGAAACAGAGGAAGAAATGAATCAAAATCAAATACAGTCAGTTTCCTTCTACCCTAGACCTGAACCAGTCGAGCCACTCGAGTTGAAAGCTTCGGAGAACCGATTAAAGCCCTCGAGCTTTGAACCGCCCTAACTGGATGATATGTTTCAAAAGCTTTAAATTTATAAGACTAAAATTACCAATTAATACTATTAGGGAAACACACGGGTAAAAGTATAATCCCCGTATATAGTATAGTGTTTTAGGTAAGACCAGGTCATCCACAGGGATTTGCGTAGTGTTCAAATAAGCAGAAAGTAGATTTTAACAATTGCGAAAAATAATATTTGATTGACCAAGTAATAATGAAAATGACTACTCGGATAGTTAAAAATAATTTATAAGTGATAGTAATGATTATGACCCGAAAGGTGGAACACATTAATTCATAAAAAGGATTTTCTCGTCAGAAAACATTTTCATAAGTTAAATTAGTTAACTCAAGACTTATAGTTAGTTCACTAGACCAGATGTGTCACTCAAATGATCCAGTAACTATTATATCAAAACTTATTTTGTTTATCAATTACGAAAGTGGATTTCTCGGCACAAACAATAAAGATCATAGACAAATATTTAAAACCATATATATCATAACGGGTCTTTCGACCTATACCGATATGAGTATATAATCTAAGTGATAAGCGAAACCGACAAGATAAGATATAACATGTGTGCAACAAAAGCTTGAGATTAACAGGATCAAGATCATACCAAACACTTATTCATTACCATAACATCACCGAGTAGTCATGAGAGATTTAGCCTCTCATGGCTATGAGGTTCATAACATAAGATGATTCAACATGAATTTCCATTATTCTAATATACTAAGTGATATTCTTCTTTGTTCTTGATTGTTTGATCTTGGATATTCAAAAGGATGTGTTGTTTATGGTTTAAGACATGATTTTAGAAGAAGATTGTGTGTATGATGGGAGGAATGGGATGGTTTTGAGTAAAGGGGATGGTTTGTTTTATTTTTATGGTTCAAGGGATGAATTGAGATGTGAAATTCGGCCTCTATTTATAGGCTGAGAAAGGGGCAAAGTGCGGCGCACACAAGTATTTGTGCGGCGCACTTGATGAGTTAATGCGAAATGAATTTAATGATAATTGAAGAAGTGCGGCGCACACAAGTATTTGTGTAGTGTACTTAGGGAGTTAATGCATTCTTTTGACTGATACTTTAATTCATTGACTTTGGGGAGAAGTGCGACGCACAACTGGTAAGTATGGCGGACTTAGATGCTTGAGAAGAAGTGCGGCGCACAACAAGTAAGTGCGGCGGACTTCAGAGATTTTCAGCTTGAGATTGTATTCTTTTCTTGGTTCTTGATTTCTAATGTGCGTAAATACTTGAGTTTTGCTTCTTATGATCTTGGGATGTCTTCTAGTGAACATGTATATGTTTTATGCTAAAATGTACCAAAAGCCCATGAGAAATGATTATATATAAACAAATAACGCCACCCAAAACATGTATAATTTAGGTGTTATCAAATCCTTCCACACTTAGCTATTGCTTGCCCTCAAGCAATCAAAGCAAGAAAATAAAATCATTTATCGTGACGTGGAGAGGATAGATTTATAATTTGAAATAAGTGTTTACTAATTCTTTGATTAAGGCAGAGACATATAACAGAGCACCTCACATGGGAAAGTGTTTGATTATTTAATTCACACGAGCACTCATATAGGGTTTATATTTGGGGAGAATCACTCATATGCACATACATAATTTAGATAGCTACCATATGCTTGTACTAGACACATAAACATGACCGAAGTGGCGTGAGCACCTAGACAAAATCTCAAAGAGGCAAAAACTTGATGCGGTTATGTAACTTTTATTTGTTCCATGTGCCAAACTTCAGCCTTATACTTTTGAGTTTTTTTTTCATACCAATCAATAACTAAGGCTGGCACATAACTTCTTTATTTGAGCTTCTCTGTCTTCTGATTTTGATATTTCTTTGATTCTTCAGCGGAATAGCACTAAAAGTGAGTGCAGCAGATAAATGAATTTCATAGAGTTTATTTTACCTCTTATCATATGACTTTGTCTAAAATTAACCTCACTGCGGTCAATGTAAATGATGATCAAGCACAAGTTCTAGAAAAGACTAAATTACCGGCTCACTCATATATAATTATCAACCAATACCACTGTTTCAGAAAAAGAGACAAAGACCATATGTACACATCCGTAACGACAGAATAGACACATATGACTGCATTCAAACCCTAACTCGAACAGGCTAAAGGTATCAATTATCTTAGGTACCAAATGTGGATACCCGCATCGGTTGGATTTTGTGCCTCTTTGAGATTTTGTGCTAGCTATAATGTCAATCCGGTTGGATTTGCCTTAAAATTTTAAAATTTTCCAAAAAAAAATATATCAGTTAAATAATGTCAGGGCAAACATGAAGGGATATGATTAAATTTTCCTATTTTGCTCCCCTCTACACTTAAGTTGAACATTGACCTCAATGTGATAAACTGATAAATAAGATAAAATAGGAAAAATTTAAGGAGAATGTTACTTGTAGAGATAGTTATCTTTGAGCGTCTCTTTTTTTATCTTCCTTCGTCATTTTTGATTTAAGCTATATTACCTGCATAAAAGTAAACACAAAAGCATACAAAAAGAAAAATGTTTTTTAGATAAATAAAGGATATTAGTGGAGAGGGAACTCCTCCACACTTAAGTGAAGCACGGGTTGCCTCCCGAGAAGCGCTTAATTTTTAGCAGAGTCATTAGCTAGACTCGTACTTCGGAGTTCATTCTTTCGGAAAGAAGGGAGTGACTGCTTCCCTTGCGTCATTATATTCTTATTCTTCATGGTATAGCTTAAGTCGATGACCATTGACAATAAATGTCTTTCCATCTTTTCCATATAGTTCTACATATCCAGAGGGATATTGGTGTTTTACTACGTATGGTCCCAACCATCGTGATCTAAGTTTTAGTTGTTTAAATTTATACTTTGAGTGAAAAAGCAGAACCTTGTTTCCATGTTTAAATTCCTTTCTTATTCTTAGTTTTCTATCATGCCAGACTTTGGTTCTTGCTTTGTATAGACGAGAGTTTTCATAGGCTTGGTGTCTAAGTTCATCCAATTCATGTAACTAAAACATTCTTTTCTCATAACTGCAGCAATGAGTTCAAGGTTTTTGCAATTTTTAAGTGCCCATTATGCATGGTGTTCGATTTCAAACGGTAAGTGACAATTTTTTCCATATATGAGTTTGTAGGGTGTGTGATTCGATAAAAATAGTCTATATAAAATAAAATATATATAACTAAATATATCAAACAAGTAATAGTGTAGAGAGATTTCCGTAAGATAAGGAAAATACTTTAGAAAAAAAAAAATAGGTATATCTTTCTCGATGTCGTTTTTCAACACGGAGAAGAGAGAATGAAATTCCTGAGAATGTTTCGTTTGATGCTTGATGGACAAATATGTTAGTTGTGGTTTTTAAAACTAAAAATCTAAGATAAAAAAATTTAATAAATTAAAAAAATACTAACGGGTATGCCGCTAAAATAACAATAACGGGAAAATGACAATAATACTTTTTTATACTAAAAATTAAACTAATATTAATTCTACGGTTTAAAACTACAAGATTATACTAAAAAAGATCTAAAAGATATAAATAACGAAAATGCTTGCTAAATGACGTGAAATGTTCATTAAGTGCGGGCTTAGGTTTAACAAATTAAAATCTTTTAGAAAACAAGTTTAAAGAAAATTAAAAGACCCAAATTAAGTATAATGCTTTTTATAAAATCGACAAGTAATTAAATTGATTAAAAGTAAATACGGTCTATGTGATTTGGAAATTTGAGTGACTATTAATTTTTAAACCTATTTTTTTAAACCACACTTAAATCACTAGTAAACAGTTCACATAACAAGCATACTAAAAACACACGCTAATCATTAAACTAAGCGTAAAAATCACACAATAACGCAACAATGATATCACTAAGCAAAACATGCAAAACAACTATAAACATACAAATAAAAATAAAGACAGTAAAAAAGGCAAGCGATTAACGACTGAGCGGAGAGCGGGTAGACGGTTTTGAGATGAGATGAGACCCGTTCCATAAGCTGCAATATCGTTTAAGTTCTTATTTATCTCTACCCATACGAATGAACTTTTAAAATTTCAAAAAAAAATAAATCAACGCAACTTCAAAGTTAAAGTGCTCTAGCACGATTTTTATTACCGAATAACCAAAACTAACCAAGTAAGCAAACCGAACTCAATATGCTACAAATTCTGAACGAAACTTAAACTAATACCGAGTACTCGATTAGTACCACATCTGCTCTCAAGCCCACATAATAAGCTTATCGATGAACAGTTAACACAAAATAAGCAGAGATAAAAAAAATAAAACAGATTCTCAAAAATTAAGCAAGGAGAACCGTAAATCTAAATAAGCTATATGAATTTAGCAAAGTCAAAATCGCTATCGATAAGCTATCCCGAACTTAAGCCAAAATCTAAACAGATAACCAACATAAGCTATTAGATAGCTTATTTGGTTAATAAGCTGCGATGGATAAATAAAAATAAGAGCAATCAATATCAATGATAAACTTGGAATTTTTTTTTTCAGCCACTCGAATCATAACAACCCAAACCAAATAAAACATAACCCGCACAATCTCGGCTATCCCATTCGAATTATCATGAACAAACAACGAATCCAGAAACCTTCTTCGATAAATCAAAACCGATACTTAACATAAATCTCGTAACCCGCTCAACCATTAACTTGTTCGAATCATAAACAGTAAACAACCCGAAATCAAATTTCAATATTCGAATAAACCAAAATCTATAAGATTAATAAGAGAAATTAGCTATCTACTCCTAATCTAATATCTGCTACTCGAAAATTTTAAGATAGGAAATAAAAAAAAGATAAGATAAAATAAAGTTGAGATGAGATATATCTTTTTTCTTCAGATCCCCCTTCTTCTTTTTTTAACTAGCATCAGTTTTCAGCCAAAGTAAGATTGCCCAAGCTAGAATTGGGCTTGTGTTATTTTTTTTAATTTTTGTTTTTTTGCCGAATCTCAAATCCAAATGCTGGGCCGATTGTTTCCTGGACTTCTCATGATAGGCTTGTAGGCTTATCTTCAATTCTGGGCTAGTGTTCTTGCAATAGTATTATTAATGGATTTATTATTATGATGGGTTTAGTAAGTGTAAGGGTCGGTCTGGCCCTTATAAAGGATATCGGGTCGACCCAATAAAAGATTAAAGCACCCTCGGACTCGAATTTTCGTGCTCTTTTCGATCCCGTGCTCGGTTTTGTTCGCTTTGCCTTTGTTTTTGTCCATTTCTTTAATATCCGTACCTACACATACACAAACACAAAAACAAGCATATATTTGCAATTTTATTATGTTTTTGGTCTTTTGGGGTCGTTTAATTAGGTAAAAAGTATGTATAAAATAGCGAATACCAAATTCCCCCATACTAAAGTATTGCCGTGTCCTCACGCAATGTAATAAATACACTATTAAAACTAAAAATTCCAATCCGCCCAAACTAATCACCTTGAAAAGTAGCAAAGTGCTCATCTAAAGGTATTAAGGAATCAATAGTTTGAAAAGCCCCGTTTTTACCAAAAATTTTTTAATGTATACACTTATTCCTACTAATATTTTTGATTTTTTTTTATTTTTTTTAGCAACTAACTAATTTATTTGACTTTCGTTATTTTCATAACCGTTAGGGATCATAGAACAAGATGCACTTTAATCCTAAAATGCCCCAAAAAAGGATAAATTCATCGTTCCCTACTTTTCACTTATTCCAAACCAAGCTTAAAACAAAATCACCGTTAAGTACAAGTATAGATGCTAACACTACTCATATTTGCAATTTGTAAACTTTTCACTCCCGACAATTATTATATTTAGGCGAATGTGCTATTTCGAATTTCAACCATGGATCAACGGTTTTTTATGCAAAATCCTATGCTTCACGTTCCACCCGAGAATATTGAGTTTGAAGGCGAGATCATCCCATGTAGCGACTTTCGTCTCGGCACATCCCAACCTCATCGGCTAAGTGACCGGGCTTTTGACACCTCACGGAGACTAGTATCGGGACTCACGGACCTTCGTTTTCAAAATCTCTTAGGTTTTCCGTTTACACATATCTTATTAATGTAATCATGAAATAGTCTTAGTTCAAAAGCATATTTAAATTTAATAAAAATAATTTTCCACTTATTAAGCAATATAAACTTATTAAACCTCGGTCCTTTAGAAGGCTACAACATCGGCCACGCCTCCGACACGATGTAGCAAACATATTTCGACCTTGAATTATTATTCTTTATTATATTTTTGCACATATTTTTTTTATTTTTTTATTTTTTATTTTTTATTTTTTATTTTGCTATAATCATAATATATTACCGGTGCCTTTTATCTCGAAGCCACATCGATAGCGAGTCGACAAGAGGTTATTCTACTTATTATTTTCTTTATTTATTAATTGCGAAGAGAAAATTTCGTTTTTAGAAAATTTAAGTATAAATTTGAACTAAGACTAAAATTATTGATACATTTCAATTTTAAAAATTGTTGATTTAAGTCTAATTTTCAAAAGTAGCACGTATTATTAGTCCGGTTAAGAGCTTATGGGAGAAAAAGTGACAAATTACACTTATGAGCTCTTAAGATTTCCAAATAATTCTTGTTTAGCATCCAACTCATACTTAACACTATCATTTTTCGTTCTTCGCAAATATTCGCGAACGCTTAGTCTAAAAGTTAAGGAACAAGCTAGAGCTCAACACGCTCGATCGGGTCAAAATTTATTCTTATTCTACCCAGCAGGAAAGTCAAAATTGTGACAAAAAAAAATTATTTATTTATTATTTATTTTTTTGGAATTTTTTTTTTAGTTTTTCTATTTTTTTTTTTGGTATTTTTCAAAAATTTTTGGTGGTAAAAACGGGCTTACGTGAGAACAACGGCTGCAGACATAATCAAATCGAAGATCCCCCCCATACTAGAACTAAACATTGTCCTCAATGTTTTAAAGGGTACCTACGTCATACTATAGCCGTTTATGAATTATGCTAAAGATAAACGTTAGTCGAAAAGATTAGGATATTGGATTCCCAAAATAAAGCTGAGGATGCCCCACCCCCCCCCCCCCCGCCACATAAATGGACATTGGCCCAATGTATCAAAAAATATCGAGTTTTACCCCACACTTAGTAATGAAAAAGGGCAAGGTCAAAAAATTTTTTTTAGTGCCACATGTGAAAAGGAAGCACAATAATTTCATATCACACGATTAAGGATTCCAAAATAAGCAAAGATCGAAGACCGGACGATTGGAGGATTGAAAACGAGCACGGGTCTTCATGATCTTAAGGAATCCTGCAAAAAACAGTACCACAAACCATAGAAAGAAGCACGCCCCCACACTTAGGCTATAAAATCACACGCTTATTTATTAAGAAAAGAAAATAGAAAGAAGAAAAGATACGGGTTGCCTCCCGAGAAGCGCTTATTTTTGTTAACCAAGTCTTGAGCCTGACTCGATTCCCCACACTTAAGCTTGGTCAAGGAGGATAGAAATGGAGATACGGGACATCCAAGTGAGGAATGTCCCCTCCAGAAATCATCATCGGGATTTTAGAAAAATCAAAAGTGGGCCCGATGTGATGAGAAAAGGAGAAGAAAAATACACAAGGTTTGAAACACTTGTCCTCCGTTTTCGATGAAAACGGATTCAAAAGTCAAACACTGGACAAAGGGTGGGTTGGTGGGCAAAAAGATTAGGCATAAGAACATCGTGTTTAGAAATGTCACCCACCACTTTCTTAGTAACAACGCCCGCATCGGGTTCAAAATTAAAGCAAATCTCAACATCCGGTGTAACACCCCCAAAATGGGTCGCAGCGGAATAAGGATCCGGGGCGTGTTACTTCAAGATCAACAGCACAAGATATATAGAACAACGACACAAAAAATCGTAAATTTGATACCTTGATTTAATTGAAAGACATATTACAAAAGCTTATAGCTTTACTTGTTCTTTGTTTAATATTACAAAAGATAACATAGATTTCCCAAAACATGATGCACATAAATCTTTAACAGTGCAATCCAAAACATAATCCAATGCATCCTTGGCACCTCGTGCCTATTGACCTCCTGAAAACATTGCTTAAAACGTCAACAAAAATGTTGGTGAATTCATAGGTTTATGTATTTAAATTATGCAGGACCGCAAGACTTTCCCGTGATGTTACAACATATGCCAACAATCACAAAACCAGATTACTGTTCATCTAGCTCATGAACACTGAAGCTCAACCTATATTTGCGTATTTTAGCACAGTTATTTTGGCCCGTACAGAGGTTGTAACCCGCAAACATCCAAGTCCGACCTGGTCAAACCTTCGTTCCCGGTGATACTAATCACCGCAAACGGGAGGTTAATCCATTAGATCAAATTTATAACATTCGCGCTCACATAATGCAATTAACAACTACATCATGCAATTGACAGTTCATGAAAATGGGCTCAGGAGGGTTATCGCTACTTAGGCAAACACATAATCAATATATTTAAAACACTTGCGTCCAATTTATAAAACAAAGCATGTTCTCACCCCGAATAATAGTAAATCAGTAAAACTGTAAAAAGTGGGGCTATGAACTCACCTTGAGTACAGATAGTCCAAATAATCACAGATAAAACAGCCACGCAAAACGTTTTAGATCAAACCTATTTAATTGAAAGTTGTATAAGTACTGAGTACTTTAATTAATAACATTGAATATAATCTTATAGTTGTTACATCGTACTATCGTTCGGGCTATCATAATTAAAGAGGTCATGACATTGATGTACGGGAGTTAGGACATTAACTTTAAGATCGTAAATCCAATAACTCGGTACGTACGCCATCCGAAGAGGCCGCATTATGAAACTCCTTCAGTATTATAGTACTTTGAAAACCACTTCAATATTCTATTTGCATGAATCACCGACTAAATCGTTTTATAAAATAAGATTTTATAAAGTGAAAACGTTTAAAAATATATTTTTCGGAAAAATGACCCTAATTTGTCTTTTAAAGCCCGTGCTCGCGTTTCTTAACGTCCACGTCTTCGTAAGTAAACGAGTGATCAAAAGATTTCATTTTCAATGGTTTTGATAGTCTGCGATGAATTTTTTACTATTCACAAAAGCTCGTTTTCGTTTTTTAGTTTTAATTAGCGTAAACTTGTAATCGTCATAAACTTATTGTTTTAATCCCGATATTAGTGTTTCCTTCAAGTAACTTTTGTGATTAAAAGAGTATTATATTTTTTATAAAGTTTGGGTCCAAAGCTGATGATAGTACGTTTACTGTTCCTATAGATAAAAGTTTATAATAGACTTTGTATAAACTTGAATTATCGAAAATGTCTATTTATATTCTATAGTTCTCGTTGTTATATAGCGATATCCTTTCGAGTACGATCTCGTAATTAAAAGTTATATCTATATTAGATGTATTTAAAATAAAGTTGCTGTAATGAATAGAAATTGTTATAAAAATAGTTTTATAAAAGTATTAGTAACTATCTTAAACTATTGTAAATGCGTATATTCTTCGTTATTAATCGGTTTTTCTCGATTTTTTATGTACCATCGATCCTTTGTGACATTAGTATTTATAAAATCATAAAACATATATTAATTTTCGAATTACAACACCCCTAAAGATATGATTGTCCAAAATGTGTTTAATACTTGTTTTATTATTATTTAAGTTAGTAGTTTACTTTACAATAAACCTATGTGAGACTTAGATTAATGTTCCATTAGTCCATATATGTTTCATTGTAAACAAGTTTAACTAATTTACTTTTCATTATTTTCACAAGTGAAATTAGGAACTCGTTATAAAACCCTAATTTAACCCTAAACATGTTTATACTTAAAAGCATATGTTATCATACTTTTATAGTTCACTTTTCCATGATAAATAGGACCATATGACATAAGAATAAGTGCATAACATCATAAACATAAGTAAAACTTATTTACATATTAAAAAGGACGAAAAGCGTAAAAAGAAGAGAAAAGAAAGAGGAAAAAGTTAAGTTAAAAAGAAGACACGTACTTCAACCAGTAAGAAAGAAGATAGTTCAACACGCACCGAACTCTAAAACCGCCTTTATGAACCACAGCGAACTCACTTCCTTAGTGTGATTAATAGCCATTTTTAACATATATCACACATAAAATCATAAGAAATGAAAAGTAAAAAGGCATTAGAATAGACACTTAGAGATCATTAAGAGATGACCGAAATAAGTTCTAAACCCGTTGAGATTGCACAACCAAGCTCTACAAGCTTATAAACCCTAGATTAAGGTGAAACCCTAACTTCCCCTTTTCTTCCTTAATACTCTGCAATGATGAACCCCTGCTTTGCAAACAACTTAGGCATCATTAGAATTGATGTGTAAAGGGTTGTATGGATTTATAGAAAACATTTTGTATGGATTTCTTAGGATGGCTTATTGGCCGTGAGCATATAAGAAGAAAGGGAGAAAGAAAAGGGATTTTTTTGTTAAGTGTATTAAGAAAGAAGAGGTCTCATAGCAAGCTATTTATAGCAAAAGATATACTAAACCGAACCATAGGTTACTTTCATAACTCCTGTTCACATGTTGAAATTGCCCAAGTTGCTCATGGTGTAAGAATTTGTTCCTTAGATATTTCTTAAATATCTAGATATTTTTCTTATAATCTATATGAGATGCAAGTTGAATAATTCTTGGTTATGAACTTGAAATTTTCGGCACAATATACATATATGTATATAATTTTTTATTATTTTTAGGGTATTGGGTGTAAACGTGTATTTTTAAGCGTAAATAGGTTTTGGTGCTTCCCGTGTAATGCCGAAACAGCGTTTATCGTGAAACTAAGCATTTTAACGTACCAATAAAAATAACGACGAACAAAGTTATTAATTATCCTTATACTAGCATATAACACATAGCTTGATGTAAACATTTAATCGTTTAATAATGCCCGTTTACATTGATATCAATTTTTATGACAGCGATTTAACTTATCGTTTACCGGTTAAAAGCAAACGCGTAAAACCCAAAAATAAATTGTGAATTACATAATGTCATACAATGAACCGAAAACACAGTTTATAGTCTCCCCCGTTAAGAGCCTTGGTCCTCAAGGCTATAACACGGCACTGAAACTGACGACGATCAGTCTTGGTGAAGAGTGTGGATATTTCTTCTTGAATTGATCTCATTTTTCCCATGTAAACTCAGAGAACCCTTTCCGTTATTTGTCTTCATGCTTAATTGCTAGAGTTTGTTAATTTTAATTTTTAAAAGTACATAATCAAATCAATCTTTATTTCCAATTCAAATCATTGTCTGAACATCTAACGTGGTTTCAATTTCACAAGTCGTTGGGGGATAACGACCCGGGAATCATACTTCCCGGTTTATATACGTATTATATTATATATATTTGTGAAGATTTTCCTTTTCACCTTTATCCTCAAGGGTGAATTGGTAATTTTTCATCATATATTATATTTTATTATTACGTATATATAGATTCTGACGAATCATTGGTCAATTCACCTCTCACGATGGAGAAACAATTGAGTCTTACTACACAAGATTCTACAAGATAATGAATGAAATGATCAGAAACAATTTGACAGTTGCTACGATGCAAGTCAATGTTCAATTTTTTCAACAACTTCAACCAGAATGGTCAAGATTTGTAACAATTGTCAAGCAACAACACAAGTTGGATGAAGTTTCATACCATAAGCTCTTTGACATTCTGAAACAATACCAAAAGGAAGTTAATGAACTCCGTGCTGAAAGAATGGCCAAGAATGCTAACCCATTAGCACTTGTTGCTACTGCTCAAACACTACAAGACCCTTATTACCAAATGTAACACCCCCAAAATCAGGTAGCAGCGGAATAGTAACATTGGGGTGCTACTTCAAGTACAACAAACAAGATATAGGAAATGACCAAAAATGGACATTTTAAGATAATATTTCATTTATAGCAAAATATCAGAGTTAATACATTAGGTCCCATAAGTTTTTGATGTCATAAACATCCAACATACATTTAAACAAAATCTCAAAAGATGACTTAAGTTTTATGAAAGACAAAAGTTGCATATAATTTAGATAAAACACAGAATCCGTCTTCATTGATATCCGCCACGGCTCCCCTTCTGTCTTCATACCCTAGGACCTGAAATTTACATGCTAAAAGTCAACACAAAGGTTGAGTGAAATCATAGGTTTGTTGGTAAATTGGTGGACCACAAGATCGATGTAATAATAGACTCTAAAACACATTTAGTAGTCCAAAACGTTTATTATTGCACTAAGCTCATGAACCCGAAGCCTTAACTAGTTTGTGCCCCAAATGTATAGGATGCTTGCCAACAACCTAAAAGTATTCTCAATGTTAAATGCACCATGGTCAACTTGTGACCAGAAATTCCAGGTGGGGATTGTCAGTCCCGATAGATCTATCCACAACACTCGCGCTCACTACAATAGCAATTGACGGTTCATGATATAGTAGGGACTTAATTGGCAATAGTGGTAACTTAGGCAATAATATTCAGGCAGTAATCTGGATAGCATACAGTTTAAAACACTTTGAAAACACTTAGAAAAACACTTGTGTCCAATAGTAAAATAAGCAATGTAATTCACCCCTTAGAGTTTGTAAAACAATTAAGTAGTAAAAAGGGGGCTATGAACTCACCTTGAGTACTGATAGTCCAATAATCACAGATAAAATGTCACGCAAAACGTTTGATGCAACCTATTTAAATTAAGGTCGTATAAGTACCGAGTACTTCAATTTATAACATTCAATATAATCTTATAGTAGTTACGTCGTGCTATCGTTCGGGCTATCATAATTAAAGAGGTCATGACATGACGTTCGAGGAGTTAGGATACTTTAAATCGTAAATCCAACAACATCGTCGATACGCCATCCGAAGAGGCCTCATTATGAAACTCCCTAGTAATATAGCACTTTGATAACCACTCAATATTCTATATAGCATAATCACCGACTAATCGTTTTAGTAAAATAATATTTATAAAGTGAAAACGTTTATAAATATACTTTTCGTAAAAATGACCTAATTTGGTCGTTTTAAGCCCGTTGCTCGCGTTTCTTACGTCCACGTCTTCGTAGTAAGACGAGCGATCAAAATATTACATTTTCAAGTTTTTAAGATTCTGCGATGAATAGTAAAATTACTGTTCACAACAGCTCGTTTGTCGTTTTAGGCTTTAATTGGCGTAAACTTGTAATCGTAATAACTTATTCGTTTTAATCCCGATTTCAGTGATTCCTTCGAGTACGTTTTTGTTATTAAAAGAGGTATTATATTTTATAAAGATAAATTCACTGATGAATAGTGATTTTTACTGTTCATAGTTTATAAAATTACTTTTATAAACTTTAATTATCGAAAATGTCGTAATTTACTCGTTATAGTTCCGTTTTGAACGATTCTTGCGTGTACGATCTCGTAATCAAAAGTTATATCATATTTTAGATGTTTTAAACTCAAAGTTGCTGTAATGAATAGTAACTTTTTATAAAAATAGTTTTATAAAAGTATGTGCCAAAAAGAGGTGACATCCTTGAAGCAGATACTCAAAGTTGCATACAACTCCTCTTTCTTCAACAACTCCAATATTATCTTCAGATGCTCTTCGTGCTCTTGCTTGTTCTTGGAATAGATCAAAATATCATCAATAAAGACAATTACAAATTTGTCCAGATAAGGTTTGCACACCCGGTTCATGAGGTCCATAAACACAGCAGGTGCGTTGGTTAAACCAAACGGCATAACTTGGAATTTATAATGTCCATATCGAGTTTTGAAGGCAGTCTTCGAGATGTCTTCTTCTCGAACCCTCAATTGGTGATAACCTGACGTTAGGTCAATCTTCGAGTAGATACTCGACCCTTGAAGTTGATCGAATAAGTCATCAATTCTTAATAGCGGATAACGGTTCTTCACCGTTAGTTTGTTTAGTTCCCGATAATCTATGCACATTCGTAACGATCCATCTTTCTTCTTGACGAATAGAACTAGAGCTCCCCATGGTGACGAACTAGGTCTTATAAAGCCTTTGTCGGAAAGCTCTTGTAGTTGATCCGCCAATTCTTTCATTTCTGATGGGGCCAATCGATAAGGTGCCTGTGCTACAGGTGCAGCACCAGGTACTAGATCGATGTAGCACAGGCACCTTATCGATGTGAAATTCCACTTGTCTGGTATGTGGAAGACATGGCAAGTCCTCGAGAAATACTTCGGGAAAATTTTTGATGATCGGTACATCTTGCAGTTGTTTCTTCTTTGACTTGTCTCCAGTCTCCTTGATGGTAATATGT
>BQNB010066585.1:0-34507 GCA_026074375.1 Tanacetum coccineum
AAAACCATAAGCATCAAATTCAACATAAACATTATTGTCAAGAGTAAATTGACGAACTAAAATTAAATTATTAATTATATGAGGTGTGACAAAAATATGATTAAGGTGAAGAGGCTTAGAAGATGTATGCAAGAAGTTATGTCCAGTATGAGTGACAGGAATAGAGTGACCGTTGCCAACAAATACAGATGGATAAAAGAAGTGAGTATACATGTATTGTCTGTCAAATGAGATGATGCTCCCGTGTCCATATTCCAAGAAGAATCTTGAGAAGTCATAGTGTGAAATACTTGCGAAAACATGGTATTTTGAAAAGCAGCACTATAATACGGAACGGGAGCATATGAAAAATGCTGGCAACATGGAGTAGGGTCCTGGTATTGCCCCACACCACAGGGCTTGGGTGTGGACTGGGCTTGTTGGAGCTTGGGCCAGGGACTGTGCTGGGCTTAAACTTGGGCCAATATAATAGCAAGGTACTTGTTGGTGGGCTGACAAAACTGAAACAGGCCAAGTAAATTGTTGTCCATAAAGAGAATAACTATAAACTTGTTGGGCCGTCTGATCCGTCATGATGATGAGCGTGATTAAAAGCAGCAGCAGCAAAGAAGCAAAGAAATAAAAAAAAGGACGTCTGATGCTTTACGTCAAAACAAGGCTTAAGATATCAATGGGTGCAAAGCTTTAAAAAAAACAATTAATGAAGTGCATAGGTCAAAACAATTAATATGTTATGTAGGCAATGCATGCATCTGAATGGCAGTAGTATCGAACAAAGAGAATAAAAAAATACGGTAGATTTAGGTTTAAGGAATTTTTATGATGGGGATTTTAAGGTTGGCTCTGATTACCATATTAAAATTAGTAAAACTCATATTGGAAGGCTAATTAATTTTGCTTGCTTACAATTGATAACAACTATCCTATATATATGATACAAGAGAATATTCTAGAATCATTACCATGGGCTTAGGCCCAATACAAATTAATGACTAATAAGTATCTTGACTTGAATGTTGAATGTTGACCGTTGACTTTAAATGTTGAATGTTGACTTGATTTATACACGGCTAATAAATACGTGTGGATTTGTGACCGTGCACAAATCACCAACACGATGTAATAGGGTTTACTTGAGATCGGCATATTTTCTGTGTTTAGGGGTTTGTTGAGAATCGATGGCCTGATACCATGTAGGAGTTTAGGGCTTTGGTAAATGTCTGTGTTGTTTATTAGAGTTGGACTTGAGCCCAATACAAATGCACACTAAATAATATACGGGCTAACACTTGTAAGTTACCATTTATCGTCATATCTCATATGTCACTACAATGCTCGGTTATTCGTCAAACACCACGTGGTTCCATAGACGAACAAGTTTACAACTTTGTTTTCTTTTTAAAAGAGTGTGTGATATAATAATTTGAAAGGGCCGAACAATGTAACAAGAGAAAATTGATAAATTAAAAGTGAAAATCATTCATTCAGGCGGTGGTAGAGAAGAAAAGGTAACATGACACAGATTACAGATTGTTATGTTTGGCTTCAAAGATTATGGAGAGATTGTGATTATTTTCTGAAAAAATAAGTTATTTAAAATATATGTTTCGTTTGGCAAATGAACTTATATGAGATTATAAAAAAAAATAATCTTATATAATCTCATAAAATCAAATGCTACTTCATGTAGCTTAATAATCTCTTTTCATAATCTCCATCTCCATCTCCATCTTCAGTTCCAGCAACAGTTACTTTCGACAAACATACCCATAAGGTATATACTTTAAATCATACATACTTGATGCTCATCAACGCCACGATCACTTTTCATTCTCCAAACCTTTTCATACTTTTCACATTTAAATACATCAGTCACGCGCTTGCTCTATAAAAACGAAACAAAAAAGATGTATATAACCAACCCTACCTATTGTTTGAACTTCAAACCAAATAGCCTTGCACAAACAAGGAGAACCAACCAACGAACCCGGTATGCAAACAAATGACGACGAGTGACAAAAACGTTCGTTAGACAAATCACGAGAAAATCCTTATGTGATAGCTACAATTCACCTAGAGATTTCCTAGTATTATCCATAAGAATTCCTTAGGAAATTCGGACGGATTAGCTACGACGAATTTTCTGTCACTAATTACTAGGAAATCACCAAGAAAACCGTCACCAATAACCGTGAACATGATTCGTGTGGAAATTGTAGGAATTCTCTAAGTAATTTCCTTTGGAAAATTTCTTGGGTGTTGCCCCTTGTAGTGTTTGTAAAAATAGAAAATTGTGCCGGTTAAAGTTGATTTTATAACATTATTATTTACGAATTGAACACTTCTTTTTTGGAACGAGAAGACTTGACTTGCTATTGTTCCTTATAAATTCAACTATGCAAAGTCAATAATCTAACATCCATAGCAGCTTGAATCCTTTAATGGCCACCTTCAAGCTCAATCTGTCCTTCAATACTCAACTCCATATCCAGCCTCTCATCAACACTTCAAGCCCAAACAAATTTTATTCGCGATTACCGAAAACAATTCGATTGACTCCTGTGACATGTATAGCGTCAACCACAAGTAAACCAATATCAGAGACAAGTTCCCTACATGAAAAACTAAGTAAGAAAAACGGTCAACACGATTCTTCTGGCTTGCGTGACCAAATGGATCCCCTCTTACGATCTGACCTTATCCGTTATGGAGAAATGGCACAAGCGTGTTATGATGCTTTTGAAAACAACCCATACTCAAAGTATTGTGGATGTTGCAAGGTTCCACCAAGGACATTTTTCCAAGATCTTGGGATGAATGACTCAGGATACGTGATCACGAGTTACATTTACTCAAGCAACACGAGTAACCTCATTCCTAAATTTTTCTCAAAGACCATCCATTCAAACGGGCCATGGAACCCTATGGTCAACTGGATGGGCTATGTTGCTGTCTCAGACGACGAGACTACTGCCCGACTGGGAAGGCGAGACATCACCATTGCATGGCGTGGAACCGTCACAAAATTAGAATGGATGGAGGATCTTATGAACTTCCTAAAGCCTGTTTCGGCTCAAAATTTGACCAGCCAAGACCCGAGCATTAAAGTCATGGCAGGGTTTTTGCATATATACACGGATAAAGATCAAAGATGTCCATATTCGAAATTTTCCGCCCGTGAACAAGTATTAGAAAATGTCCCTCTTTTAAAAAACAATGACTTGCATATGTACTCGTATAATTTACTAATGTATGTATCTTTACCTGCAGCTTCTAGCCGAAGTAGCAAGACTAACAAAGATGTACAGACAAAAAGGGGAAGAAATGAGCATTACGATAACCGGTCACAGCTTGGGGAGTGCTTTGTCTATTTTAAGTGCTTACGACATCGCAGAATCTGGTCTAGATGTTCTCGACAACATGAACAAAATACCTATATCAGTCTTGTCATTTTCTGGTCCAAGGGTTGGTAACACAAGGTTTAAAAGGAGAGTTGAAGAGCTAGGAATTAAGGTGTTACGAGTCTTTAATGTCCATGATAAAGTGCCTAATGTACCCGGGATTCTTTTCCACGAATACACGCCATCTATGATTCAACGTATCGCTGATTGGACAACAATGTTCTACTCGCACATTGGGGAGGAGCTTGCTTTGGATCACACGAGATCTTCTTTCGTGAAAAAGAACTTGGACATGGTCTCGACGCATAACTTGGAACTTCTCTTGCATCTGATAGACGGGTACCACGGTAAAGGGGGCAAATTTTGGCTTGCAACTGGACGGGACAAGGCATTGGTGAACAAGAATGGTGACATATTAAAGCATGAATGTTTGATACCACCAAATTGGTCACAAGTCGAGAACAAAGGCCTTCGAAAAAACCAAAAAGGCGAATGGATGTTACCGGAAGAAGAAAGCATCGAGGATCATCTACGACCTGATGAAGTTTATCGTCATCTTCAGAACCTAGGTCTATTATAACTTCTGAATTTGAAGTCGACATTGTACAATATGTACAGCTATTCGTATGTATATTAATTTTTCAGATAGGAAATTCATTTAATATAAAGAGGCACCGTAAGAGTAGTAGTTGACAAAAAGTGCACTTTTTTGTTCGCAACAGCAAAAACTCTGGTGATACCAAAAAGTAACTCCTTGGTTAACACCATATTTTTTGGTGTTATAGAGAACTTTTCTATTTTTTTTTCATTTTTATAAAAAAAAAACTTATAACCTTAAAACTTAAATTTCATTAATTTAAAAAAAAACATTACATAAACTTAAAAAAAACTTAAAAAAACATAAACTTAAATAAAAAAACATAAATATAAATAAAATACGACAACAATTTAAAAGTTAAAATACGCCGCCCGGGTCTTCTCGTTCAAAGCCTCGATCTTAGCCGCGTCATCTGGATTCATCCCCGTAGTGTCGAAAGTAAGAATCTTCAAATCTTCGTTTCTTTTTTGAACTTCGATCACCGCGAGTCTAGCCGCTAGCTCGCGATCCAATGATTCTTTTTTCGTTTCACGGTCCAATTGAAATTGTTCTTGAAAGAACTCGATTACTCGGTTTTTAGACGAACCGGAAGTGGCGGATGAGCAACGTTGCCTTTTAGACTTTCGGGGAGCCCCGGATGGACGCGGTATAGCATCCTCTTGAGACTAAAACGCCCGATCGGTTTTAGGTTCCTTAGGTTGTTTGTCACGCGCTTGTTTTTTGGCCATTGATTTTTTTCGGTTTTGTTTGTGTGACGGTCGTGACGGGCCCTCGTCCTCAACTTCGACGTCGGCTTCGGGTTGGGACGAATGGGGTGAAAATTGGGATTGTTGGGTTTGTTGTGTTTGTGATAACCAAAATTGAAATTGTTCGAGAGTACAATTGAGAAACGGGTTTTGGTTTGGGACTTGAAAGTTGGAGAGCCGGTTTGGAATTTGTATAGTGGGGCGTGGTGGCAATGGGGAACGGGTTTTGGTTTGGGACTTGAAAGTTGAAGAGCCGGTTTGGAATTTGTATAGTGGGGTGTGGTGGCAATTGGGAGTTGCTTGAGTTGGCGGATGTCAGAGTTGTCGGATTAGATGAAGATGACAAATTTTGTAGGTTGTAGAAGAAATCGTTTATCCAAATGTTTGGATTCGAATTTATATTGGGATCCATGAAAAAATGAAAGAGATATATAAAAATGAAAGAGATATAATTGTTTGGAAGTGTTATAAAAAAATGTGAGTTTGCATATGTATATATAGTGAAAAAGTGGTTCAAAAGTTGCAAAAAACACCCCTAAAACGGCTAGTTTTTTAAACTAGCCGCTCCCAACGGCTACTTTTTAAAAAAATATTGTAATATATATATATATATATATATATATATATATATATATATATATATATATATATATATTATATAATTAATATTAATTATCCACAAATCTATGGTGAGATGTATCTATATTTATAAATGACAAGAATACAAGAAAATCAACTCCTATAATTGTGTGGAGTGATAGAGATAATCACTCTATAATTGTTGCGTGATAGATTATATCAACTCCTATAATTGTGGAGTGATAAGTACAAATATATTTAGTCAATATTATCTAATATCCCCCCTCAAGCGAATAGGTGGTGGACCAAGGCGTAGCAGAGACCGAAAATACTCAAATTGAGGGCGCGGAAGACTCTTCGTAAAAATGTCTGCCACTTGAAGCTTGGTTGGTATGAACTTGGTATAGAGCTTACCTGATGCAACAAGTTCTCGAACGAAGTGATAATCCAGATCGATGTGTTTGGCACGTTTGTGAGAAACTGGATTTTGAGACATAAACAAAGCACTTTTATTGTCACACAAAAGTGTCGGTCGATCCGGTGGTAGAGCATGAAGTTCTCGAAGCAAATGTGTAATCCAAATGATCTCTGCAGCGGTGTTTGCCATGGCACGATATTCTGATTCGCAACTAGATCGAGAAACAGTAGGTTGTTTCTTGGCACTCCAAGATACTAAGTTGCCTCCGAGAAATATGGAATATCCATAAGTGGACCGACGAGTTTCGATACAGCGAGCCCAATCAGCATCCGAGTAGCCCAAGATAGAGTTGGAATGTGGTCGCCGAAAAATGAGACCATATGTGATTGTACCCTTGACATATCGTAGAATGCGTTTGACAGATTGAAAATTAGCATCCGGTTGGAGCATGAAGGAACTAACTAGCTTGATTTACCGCATAAGATAAATCAAGCCTAGTGATGGTGAGGTATTGCAAAGCTCCCACTAGAGATCGAT
Source organism: Tanacetum coccineum (assembly GCA_026074375.1). Taxonomy (NCBI): domain Eukaryota; kingdom Viridiplantae; phylum Streptophyta; class Magnoliopsida; order Asterales; family Asteraceae; genus Tanacetum; species Tanacetum coccineum. The sequence goes on from BQNB010066585.1 coordinate 6,280, forward strand.
AAAGAGTAGGATTAGCGAAAAGAGATCCACCTGTCACAAACCTTCATTCTCAGCCAAAGGAGTAAACATCGGGTTTTTTGAATCCAGCAATGGCAGCCCTAGTAAGAAAATCTGTGGCATATTTGGCCTTGATAAGAAAAGCCCATCGTTAGTTGTAACTAACTTATCAAGAGGCCAATAAAAAAGCTAAGGTCACCATGTCCTTTTAATGGCAAACTCTGATTAAGACGAGTGGTAAATGATGTAGCAGGATCATTGTTGCCAGTGAGATTACAAGTCCATCAACATATACGAGCAAATACATAATGCAAGAGTCTTTAAGCGAAAACAAATAAGGAAGTGTCCGGCATCGACTACAAACAAAACCATGACAATGGTGATTGGGGGGGGGGGGGGGGGGGGGGGGGGGGGGGGGGGTGGGGGGGGGGGGTGTGTGGTTGTGTGGGGGGAGGGGGTGGGGGGTGGGGGGTGGTATGTGGTGTGGTGGGGGTATTGGTAGTAATAATTGGGGGATGGGTGAAGATTTGGATGGAATTATGTATGGTGGAATTGTTGAATTGATATGGTAACATAATAAACAGGATACTATAGAGGATAAAAGTCGCAGGGTAGATACCACAATAAAGAAGCTTTCCACAACCCACCAGACTAGGTTCTTCATAGAGAAGACTCTATAGCTGTTCAAATAACTGTGCGAGAGAGTTTCACTTGCTCAGAGAGATAGTGCCTAAGTGATATATGTATGCATCCAGGAATTGTAAATGCGGATCCTATCGAACCGAGCGTCCGATCTGCTTATGTCCATGTAAACAGTCTCATTAAGGTGTCCATGTAAAAACGCATTTTTGACATCTAACTGATGTAGACGCCAACGATGGAGTACAGCCAAAGATAGAACAATTCTCACAGTAGAAGCTTTAACAACTGGACTGAACGTGTGGGAATAATCGAGACCCGGAATTTGAGTAAAACCCTGAGCCACCACACGTGCTTTAAACCTTTCAACCGAGCCCATCACAACCAGATATTTTGATGTCGATAAACCCATTTGAACCAACATATTAAAGGCAGATGGACCTTGGTACAAGGTCCAAGTACATATTGTTTTAAGCCTCCATACATCATGCAATAGCAGCCATCCATTGAGGATGTTTAGCTGCGGATTTGAATCCCTTTGGCTGAACAAGAGAAAAAAGAGCAGCATGTAAAGCATGAGATGTAAGAGATACAAAATCCGGAGAGTGCTTTGTCTTGAAAATTCCTGATTTAGAACGAGTCTTCATCTGGTGAACGGACGAAGGCTCGGTAGGAGCAGTGGCCGGAGGTGCCGGAGGTGCACCATGAGAAGAGACATCACTACTGTCGGTTGGTGGGTTGTCGTCTTCAGATGAATATGGTGATGAAGGCGTTGAGTCAGGCTCATGGATTGGTTCAGCAGCAGTTGTTGGAACGGGGCACAGCCCACACGGACTCGAAGATGAGGGCCTTGTATCGGTGGGCCGAGATTCAGGAACCGGGGCATCTGATATGGGTGGCCCATCTTCTAGAACATTGCATCACTAAAGTTGTTGAAAGAGCATAGATACGTGCTATAGCAAAAGGAAAAGTTACCTCATCAAACCGTGCATGCCGAGTAATATATATACGAGACGAATCCGGATCAAGGCATTTGTAACCTTTATATTGAGGGTTGTAACCAATAAAAACACAAGGTATACTTCTTGGAGCCAACTTATGAGCTGAATAATCACGTAAATATGGGTAGACAAGACATCCAAAAATGCACAAAAATTTTGTGTTAGTTTGGCATCCTATATATAATAATTCAAAAGGAGAAGTGATTACCAAGAATTTAAGTAGGTAATCCGATTGATCATTGTTACGTGCTGAACTAAATGCATCTACCCATACATGCAGGAACATGAGCATGGAATAGCAAGCCAACCCCATTTTCAACAAATGCCGATGTTTACGCTCAGCATGCCCGTTTTGTTAGTGTGTAAGGACATGATAATCGGTGAAGTGTGCCATTGTCTTCAAAAAAATTCCGAACCGTGTGATTCACAAATTCTGTGCCTCCATCACTTTGAAAAACTTTAATTTTCCTAGATAATTGAGTCTGTACAAGTTTGATAAATCAGGATAAAACCGTAATATAAGCAAACTGGTTTTTAATGATAAAACCATGTTAAACGAGAATAATCATCAACAAATATACACATAGTACAAGAACCATCTTGATGAAACAGGTTCTGACCCCATAAATCACAATGAATTAAATCAAGAATGGAATGAAATCGTTAGAAATTAATTTCAAAGGTAAAGCGGGTTGGCTTTTGGAGAGTTGACAAGGTTTGCAAATATTCGGTTTAGGTAGTATAGAAGTAACATCTAAAACACCCAATTTATTTAAAGTTGAAATAACATCAAAAGAAACAGAGTCCTAAACAATATGCATAAAGAAGCTTATTTTTCTCTTTCCTTCCCCTCTTTTTCTTTTCTTCTTTCTTTATTTTACTTAGAGACAGCCAATTGATGCCGCGCAAGGCCCATTGGAGTATCTCGAAGCACATAAAGCCCATCTTCACATGTCCTTGTGCTATCACCTGATTGGTTTCCCTGTCCTGAATATAAAAAATGGTTGAGGGAAAAAACATCAACCGAATCCATTGAAAGGTTTGCTTCACGACAGGAGATTTTTGGTTAATTTAGGAAACCAAAACATCACGAAGCAAAATTTTTATTTGAAACCATAGATTTGACCATATGAGAAACAGGTATAGCATACGCATTACAGGAAAAAACACGCATAATTACCCGAATGAGGATCTGATAGCGAGACATTATTCCGGAGAGGAGGTCATGTAGCTGTGGCCACCTGAATCGACGTACCAATCCGGTGACCTTGAGTAACTCGGCACTGAGAGGTGAAGGCTTGAGCTAAGTATAGACATCCGATGTAGCCCCCCCCCTCAGCATCGAGGATAAGTATGAAGAGATGACAAGAGGAGCACAGTGGCCCATTGGTGCGACAAACTGTCAGTGAGGGGGACGCCGTCCCCCACGTCCTATACACCATTTATTTACTAGCGCGACCACCCCCCCGAGAGTAGTTGTGTTGGCGTTGTTGACGTCCCTGTGAAGATCTAAACAGCTTGTTGAGAAAATGAAAGCAGCGGAGGTGTGGCCGAACCATGAAAGATTTGAGAAACAAAATCTCATGACTTTCCGCTTGAGATAACAAGTCACGAAAAGTTTGTAAAAGGGTTTTGGTCGTGCGAATGGCATTGAGAAGGTTTCAAACGAGGCACCTAAACCACAAAGAACCAATAAGCTTTCCATTTCATCTACATGTTGTCCAATAGCAGAAGTTTGTCACAAATACCTTTGAATTGACGACCATAATCAGAAACCGTGGAGGTGCCTTTTGATAGATTGCGAAGGGAATCACACAGAGAATGGATCATTTCAACAGAAGAGTTACTGTAGGCAGTCTCTAAAGCAGTCCAGATTGCATGAGCCGTGGTAAGGCCCAAGACTTCAGACACAACTTCCTCGGTTTAGGGAGAATTGAGAAGGATGGACTGCTGCGTGATCAAAATCATTCCAATAGTGAAGGCTGGATTTGGGAATGGATTTTTCACCATACGTGATAGGGTAAGCCGACGGGCAGTATACCATCAATATGATTTGTAAGCTTCTGGTAGGAGAGGAGGAGGAATCAATTGATGTTATCCAATAAGATAGATTAGTGAAGACAACTTGATAGGGATCATATTGAGGAGGGTATTCATGGGGAAGTGGTAGTCTTAGAGGACGACAAGAGGAGTACCAGGAAAAAAATACAGTGTTTTTTAGGGTTAGGAAAAAGAGACTGAGAGTGGATAAAAGTTAGCTGATACGCTATAAAATGAAATATTGAATTAACCACACATCTAATGGTGTGATATATCTATATTTATAATGACAAGAATACAAGATAATCAACACCTATAATTGTGGAGTGATAGAGATAATCAACTCCTATAATTGTGGAGTGATAGAGTATATCAACTCCTATAATTGTGGAGTGATAAGTACAAATATATTTAGTCAATATTATCTAATATATATATATAATATATGATATATAAATAAATATAAATAAAGAAATTAGATATATATATATATATAATTATATAAGAAACCTGATCTGATTAGATGGTTATTATTTTGAGAAATTGAGAATGAAATCAAAACGATAGATTCTAACATTGATTAACGTTTTTTAGTAAAACTCATTTTAATGTAGATTAGTAAATTTAAACTGTGAAAAAAATATTTGAATCAATGTTAAAAATCGACTCGATTTTGGCAATAATGTACAATACTAGATCACGTACAAATTTAAGAAACACATCATCACTCATCTTAACATGATTATGGAAAACAAATTTGTGATTTATAGATTTGATTCACTATTAAATAATGTTTACTTGTGAATCAAATCAAAAAACATGAATCAATTTGCTCAAACAAAAATTTCTCAATCTTCTCAAAATAAAAACCTTCTCAATGGAACCGGAGCAGTACAGCGTCTCGCGTTTTCACGTCGCGTTTTCGCCCACCATCTCGGCTGGTGGTGGCGGCGCGAGACGCAAAAACGCCACCCACGGTGTGGTTTTCGCGCCGTGGGCTGGCGTTTTCGCCGATGGCTCAAGTCATCAGCCACCGTACCTTGTGCTCCAAACATATGCTTTTGGATGTATTTTTTTTGTACAAATATGCAAATTTTGAATCACTCAAAATGTAACGGGATCAAAATGAAAGAAAGACTTGCACTTGTATTTTTATGATACAGTCCAATTAATTTATTATAAGTTTTCTTCTTCTAATGTTTTTATATTTGTATTTGAAATATATATGATCATGAAATTTTACCAACAATATATAGTTTTTAAATTTAAATGAAACGTCTTTAGAAAGTGTTTAGCACTGAAATATATATACTTCGGATGACATTTTACTAATTTAACCAATGTAACCCGTTACTAATATTAACATTCTAAATTTCTTAATTAATACTCTCCTATAGCCGTTCAAAAAAAAAAAACTCTCCTAATAAAAGTGCAACATGTTTTAAAGTATTCAAACTTAAATTTATCTATATTTTTGTTAATAAGCGTCATCATATATATATTTTCTGATAGCAAGTTGCACATTTTTTAAGTTTTAGAACATGTCGTCGCACTTAATAAAAACCATATTATGATCTGCATTTATTATACCCACTAGTAAAACATAATACGTAATTATTAGCTAGAAACAAGTCTATTTCCTCTCCCTTTCGCTGCAGTTTCGTTGGGTACGGTTAATCAAGTGGCAATGCAAGCTGGAAATAAGACCAGACTTTCAAGTTTAACAAGTACGTACGTATGATATTTCTTTGTACATAGAATGTCACTAAAATTCGCGTCAGTTTATTAATAACTGCAAAATATTTATAAAAATAAATAAAATCAAAACATATTTATGTTAACATTTACTTTTAGAGTCTTATTTATATGAAATTTCATAAACAACATAAGTAATTACCAATTAATTTTTTTTAGGTGATTAACAATAATGTGTATAATGAGCTACTTTGGTTCCGGCCATATTAAGGGGTGTTTGGTACAAGGAATTCTTGCACTACTGCTATGCCATTTCAGTAAGTGCAATCTTGCAAACCATTACATTGGTATGAACCTAATAACTTGGAGTTTTTTCTGGGTATGGTACCTTTTGACTCTTATAATTCTTCAGATTGGCCCTGGGGGGATCTGTTGGGTTGTTATAGGTCAATTTGGTCATACTTGGATTAAATGTACCATAAGGAAGGTGTCATACAGTGTGCAGGGTAAATGGTTTGGGTGGGCAGTACATGTTTGTGGTATATCATATATCATAACACGGGGTCGATTCTTGGACTTGGCTAGTTTCTAGAGAGAGAAACACATGAGAGGTTTTCTAGAGAGAGAAACAAGTGTGTTTAAATGGAAAATGAATAATGACTAGCTACCTCTTCCAAAGTTGGAAGAGGTATATATATAGTTCTTACAATATATCGGGTATTAGTACCCGGTTAATTACCGAAAGTCATACGATAAACTATTCACTACGAGCTATTAATAAACAGTTAAATATACTGGGTGACCGAGTCTTTTTCTAACATCTAACAATCTCCCCCTAAGGGAGGTCACCCCTGAAAATACTAAACTTAATCACTTCAGTCTTTAGCTCGTAGGGATATGATTCTTCTTTTAATATCTTGTACGTTTGTGGCATAGGTTTTTTTGATTTATCATTGACTTGTCTTTGATTGTGATCTTTGAGCTTTCTTGAGATCATCGGCCAAACATAATCTTACATCATCTTGTAATGTATCGCCATTTTGTGCACTTGTGAAGAAATTAATGATATCAGAGTTTGCGGAAGCTTTGACACCTTTATGAGATCTTTCTTAACTTCATAATAAGTGTATGTCGTGTCTTAGCATTTGGTGATTGACTTGACATTTCTGTTACTGGAAACTCCATTTCCATCTCCATCTTTAAATGATTCTGTAATGAAACAGTTAGCAATAAAGAGAAAATTGATTAGAAACTTCGGTCTTAGTGTTAGATATGAAAATATTTTGTAACACTTTGAGAGTTTTGATTGTTTGTCAAATGTTTAATAACCGTCAATTCATTCCCTGGAACAAGTTTGATTCACGTAGAATCGCACCATCGTTGCTTTCCAGTTGACACAAGTTTGATTCTTGTAGAATCGCACAAGTCACCTACCAAGAGCTTGTTTGATGTAGGCTCTAGCAGGATTTCCATCTTCATTGTGAAAATCTTCGTTTCACTCGGATGTTCTGGCAATATCACAAGGATAATGCGTAGGACTCTTAGGATAGTCTTGTTTCCACAGTGTGTGAAAGACAAGAGAATTGGATATGTGTCCTAACGAGATTAATTGACGATCTCTTGGCTCTAGACTCAATAGTGCGTTTTGGTTCTAGTAATCGGAGGCTGGAGCTGACTGCCACCTTTTCAATATCAACTAACTCGGAGTGAGAAAGTCAATAGATAACGTGTTTAGTCTCCGTGAGAAATGAAACAGAAATCTTTTGAGAGATTCTGAGTGGCTAGGGAGGGTTGTGCATTGCATCACTGGGTCCATGATGTCGATCTTCAATGTCAGCAATCATCTTAGTGATTCTGGCAGCATATGTATTGACCCGGTTTCTGCCTAAGTGTATGGAGGGCTTCTTTCTTTACACCCTTTATCCTTACAATTCTTTTTAATTCTTCAACCCCTTCAGTGCTTACCGAGACTTCATGACTAGAACCTTGTTGGGTTTATTCCAGTACTAGCTCCATCTCAGTCGGCACTTTTCCCTTATTCTCACTTTTACTCCTTTTATATGTCATACCTAAGGACTTCTACACTAACTAGTGGATTGTCCCTGGGTAGATCCCTCCGGTTTTGGCTGGATCATTGGGAATTGTACCTAACCTTACCAACCTTATAACTCCAATAAAGTAAAATGCATGGTCGGTCTTTTGGTACAGTTCTCCTTTCCATAAAACCAATTGAAAATTCAATTAAGGTACTTATGATATAAATATCAAAGCGTTTAGTACCTCGATCGTTTTTTGATTTTTTTCAGAAACGCTCCCCCTCAAAATGTGCTTCGGTATTCGAAATTGTTTAGCACGTTTGGGCGGAGTATATACATGAGTCCTAATAATCACGATTATTATTATACACATATTTTAATCACATTTTCTCCCCTTATCAAAAATTTTAAACCCTTTGACATTTTGGATATCAATTGATTTAAATATGTTATAAAACTTGGGAGAAAAGTGTGGCCATAATTCCCAAGTCATTAATCTCCCCCTCAAACGTTGATGTCTTAGATTTAAATTCCTACACTCAATCCATCAGAAGATATTCTACTTAATACTATAAGTAACAAGACATATTATTCACAATAAGATAATATTGACCTTAAGTGTCGAGTGACTAGACACTCTGTTCTATTATCAGTCTGTAGTCCATATCACTATAGTTCGTCCACCGACAAAGCATCTAGAACTTCAAAAGATGATCCTGATCATTAGTCTTCTCTCAATCACCTCGATAAATATTCTGTCACCTCCTCTTTGTCGTCTTCAGTCCATTTCCTAGTCTTCATGCCCTTATTAAACTTGAATATTGAAATCTTTAACCATGAAATCCAGCTTTTCTTTGATTCTGTCAACGTTCTCCACTCGCTAAACTTGTGCACCTTAGTTAAATCGCCTCATCTTCCTATATCATCCCTGTCTCTTGTTCAAATACTACATGGTTTGAAGAAAATGGTGTAACTTCTTTTGAAAGGAAAATCAGATGCTCCCAGTTAGTTGTTCTAGATTAAGCTTATTTGATAAGCGCTCAATGCCCACTGTAAGTCTTGCCATACTTTCCTTTATACAATGTTTCTGGTCTAAAATAAATAAACTGATCGCGTTGTGCAAATGAACCGTTCTTGCTTTGGTACGTGGTCGAATCTTTCCTTGAAATGAAGGATGTTTATAGTCTCAAAAATTGTTGAGAACACCTAATTGTAGGCTTCATAGAATCGTTTTGCCCCATCTAGGATAGCAAACATTGAATCACGCAGCGGAATAACAAATAAAACAACAATGTTATGACCAAGGTTATTATTATTCAAAACTAAATTAAACTAGTAAACTATTCCAACTTAATCATCGGACAAGGAACAATTACATAATACTAATAAGACAAACTATTAGACACTCATTGGAAGAACTAACTATGATGGATCATTCAATACTAGACGCCTACCCCTCTTATATACTAATAAAGGGGTAATAGGGGTTTTACAAGACAAGATAAGATACAATTTAAAAATAGGAAAGTATAACATCAGCATTAAATACTATTTGACATAATCCTCAAAAATCATCTTCTTTGATTACATTGATTCATCTTGTTTGTCGTTTGGGACTTAAAACCTGTTTGAGGACTGATCTAGGCAAATAAACTTTAGTACTGCCAGACTTAACTTAGTACTGCCATATTAACACAATACGAGACAGACCTAAACTGTATCTCTCATAGTACACCAGACTTAACTGTTATACGACCAGTAATAAGTCTGTTGACAATCTATTGTCCCACAACCTCCCCTAACTTGATCTTTACTTGTGATCTTCAAGTTCCTCCAAAACATTCTGTGATCTTTAAATACTTTAAGCTTCCTGAGGATTTAGTAAATAAAATCATCAAGTTGTTCTTGATCTGCATCACTTCAAGCCTTCGCCTTGATCTTTTGCAGCAACTAATCTTCAAGCTCTTCAGCAATCCATTATATCAGCATCATTGACAATTTTGTACATCAAATCATAGAGTTCGTCTATTCTCATCACTTTCCAGTGGTGTTAACTCTTATAGAGGTGAATCAATGAAAATTTTAATGGATTTTGAATGTCTCTTTACCATTAGCCATTAACTCTAGAGTATCAGTACTTTGCCACCAAGAAAGGTTGTAAGTCCACGGTAACTGAAAACTCAGATTACAACTCTCAGTACTTGAAACATTTGTGATTTAAATACCAATATGGTTTTTGGCAAAACCATTACACATCAATGGTTGATTCCTTAACCTGTAGCCGTTTGCTCAGGCTAGTCATCCTTGGCACCTAGAAAAGGTAAAATCCATGTGGATTGATGACGCATTCAACCTTTGTACATGAAAACATTGGTGATTGATTGATATACCATCTACTTTTTGGTAAAGTGTCAACCATCTAATATGGATTTGCATGTCTTTACCATAAGCCATAATCTTATGGACTGGTTATGGTTTTTCCACAGCCTTTACCACAAGCCATAAACTTGTGGGCTAGCCAACTCTTCACCTTAACAGATATGGTGAGTTGAAAACCATACAACTTATTTGCAAGTTGTCAACCATAGAACGGATTTGAGAAGTCTTTACCAAGAGCCGTTTGCTCTTGGACTAGCCAGTTCTTATGTTGGTTAGACATGGTGAACTGATAACCATTTGTTGTGTTAGTGCCTAGCACCTTCACCAAGTGTTATCCTTCTCATCTTCTATCCTAGGCTTTCAACCCTACAAATTTCATTACTTTCTAATACCAGCTTGTTTTTCCATCATTTTCAACAATCTATAGCAATCTTCACTCATCTTTCCATCCAAAAGTTTCATTTTCAACAAAGTTTTACATACCTCAGCAGAGAGTGGATATTTTCTCTCAGACAGCATATAAACATCCATGGATTCTAAGTTTATGCAATGTACCCTACATGTATCATAATATCTCCAACTTATAATCTTTTGCTGTCCTATCTCACTCCATATAGAATCTGTGTTAAGAGGTTCTTCAAACATAATTCTTAAACATTTCCAGAATCCCTTCTCTAACTTATCCTCAGGCCCATCCATCCCATATCTATTCATTACTATCCTATACAACTCAGTAAGGTCATCTCTAGATATAGATTTCAACATAGCACCAAAATTAATATATACTATATCTGTTCCATCTTCCCTAACAATTTGGTATACTCCTTTTTCTCCTTGTTTAATAATCTTATAAGTAGCTACACTAGGTGTTTTCATAGCTACAGGAACATGATTAATAGGAGTTTCAGTACCTGTGTTAGACTCTTCATGCTCACCAACCTTATCTGAATCTTCAGAATCATTTTCATCAACACTTGTATGCATACCTTTCCTTGCCATCTGCTTTCTTCTCTTTCCAGACTTCTTTGTTGATTCATCATCCTTTGCTTCATCATCTTTTTCTTCTTTCAGTCTTTTTGGAGTCTTTGTTTGAAGCTCTTCACCAAATCTTTTCAAGCTCTTATTGGAGCAAAGGACTCAATCTGTTTTACAAGCTTGTCAAACTCTTCCTTGACTTCTTCAAAACTTAATTTCTTCAGCTGAGTTATCTTCCATGTCCCTTGATTCTTTAAGTAGTTCATCATGTAAGTTTTCAGCTGTGATTGGGTCATGGGCTTGTTCCTTTTAGCTTTGGCTCTTTCTTCAGCAAACAACTTCTTTCTTTGATTCACAAGATCCACCATTTTCTTTGCAAAGTCTTCTCCTTGAAGTTCACTTCCAAGCATGCTCTTTGACAACTCTGCATTAGCTTCAAGTTTTGCTCTAATCAAATCCCAATCTTCATTTGTGTAATACTGAGCCTCAAACTGTACTTGAGCTTTTCTTTTCTTCTGTTGCTCAGTCAGCTCTTCTTCTTCTGCAATTCTTTGTGCTAGGAGAGCATCCAAATGTATTTGCTTAGCCTCCTCTTCTTTTTGTAAGGAATCCAACCTTATTGCTTCTGCAAGGCTAGCTTCTTCTTGTAAAATTTGTTCCTTTGACTTCTTTGGAGTTTCTTCACTCAGCATAGGAGCTTTCCCTTCTCTTTGTCCTTTATCTTCACCAGCAGTACTATCTTGCTCAATAACAGTATTAAGTTCAATACTACCAGTATTAACTTTACTAGCAGTATTAACTTCCTCACCAGCAGCATTAATCTCACCAGCAGTATTAATCTTTTCAGCACCAGCATCATCTTCTTGAAAGTCCAAGCTTGAGACTACTTTCTTACCTTTAGTCTCTTTTCTTCTCTTGTATCTCCTTCCTTTGTCAATGGACCTTGACTTTAAAGAGGCAACCTTTGAGAGAGTTTTGGCTGCTTCAAGAGTGTTTGGGCTTATATCTTCCACTTGTTCCTCCCCTGAAGCATGTACCTTTGTTGTAGGAGGAGTAACGCACGCTTTGTTGCAGGTTCAGGTTGCTTGCTTGCACTATCCTGTGGTGTTTTCTTCGTATTCTTAGCAACCATTTCCAGATACTTTGGATAGGACGAAGATTATTGAATGGCTTGAGTAATCAATTGTTTGGGAATCGCCATTCCAAACACTTCATCTGTTTCACCTTTCGAGATAAACTTGAGATTACCTAGCAGAAAGTCATCTCCTGGAAGATGACAAGGAGACTCGGATCCTTTTTATGTCATTCACTGGTGTCCCAAATAGTTGATTATCATCTAGGTAAACGCCGAAGGAATGAAGGAGAGGGAACTGACTTTCTTCTTGGGTCTTTCAGGACTGGCTATTGGACTGCTAGTGTGAAGAAGAATAGTTCTGAATCCTTGAGTAAACTCTTCCCATAACAGTTCTGCATGATCAACATTAGTTTGAGTGACAATGCCCCACAACATTTGTAGCACTGGGTGTCTTGGTTTGTCACCACAGATTCTTCCGGGTTTAAGCACTGTTAATCAGTGTAAGAATTGCTCTCCTATGGATTGATATACATAATTACATGTTTATTTTAGAGACAAATTCTACAGTTCAAGGTACCCCGGCTGAATTTTTCAAAATCAATCACCGTGTCACCAGTCGGAGGTAACTCAAATGGGTGAGCTGGGTCGACAGGAGTTATATCTAAGCCTATTCTAAGCAGATCAGAACTTAGATGGAACCATTGGATCATCAAACTTGATAGCAACTAAACCCCAGTCTTCTGTTTACTTCATAGAGTTCCAGAACTGATGAATGTATATGGCAAGGAACACTAGCATGAGGCAGAGAACGCCTAAAAAACTTGGTGTTACGCGAAGATGTCCACATATATCTGGAAAGATAGGGTTCTTCTGTATCTTTTGAGCATCAAAAAGAAGATTGCTTTTCCTGATTTGTAACCATTGAGAGCGAGGTACAATCTACTCATCTGTTCTTGTTGGTGCTTGAGCGGGAACATTTTTCTCCACCATCGTATTCTGCATAAGAGTAATTAACAAAGGAAACAAGCATGGCAGAGAAACGATGTTAGAGAGGAAGGTTGACATTGACATGACACGCCTCGAATAACAGCAACAGTTTAGGACACAGGTTGCAAAATTGTTCAACAGATACAATTACATGTTATCTAAGCCCGTATGGGTGATAGATAAGTAATAGGGTCATAGGAATGGGCCTTAAATGATTAACGGGCTTAATGGGCTAAATTTCTAAAAATAAGCCCAAACCGCCGCCAAGCAGTTTGTCAACCCGCCGTGAGGTGGATTGAGCAAACCGCCGCGAAGAAGAGCACCAAACCGCCACGAATATTTTAATATATTAATCAAACCACCGCTAAAAGTAAAAATTTGAAAAGGGCGGGATGAATATTTTAATAATAAAGAAATATTCGACCAAACCGCTACGAGGCAGTGGTTTACCTGTATGAATAAAATAATATAAATATTAAGGCAACCCGCTGTGAATCAACCCGCCATGAATCAACCCGCCGCAAATAGAAATCACACGGCGGGTTGATAATTTTAATATTAAAATATTAAATTCAACCAAACCGCTGCCACGCGGCGGTTTCCCTGAACTAATAAAATAGTATTAAAATCAACCCGCCACCTAGAATTTTAATCAACTCGCCATGATTATCAAACGCAAACCGCCATAACGAAATAACCTATACCATTCATAGGAGTTTGGGGAACGAAACCAGGCATTTAAACAACTTTTAATATACCTAATCTACTAATCCCAGCAACAAAGTTAACATTTCAAACACTGAATAAACATTTTGATCAAAAACGAATGCAAGATTAAGCATAGGGCACACAGATGTTTGTCAAATGGTTAAACCAATATATCATAGTGATCACATTCCTATTCCGCACCTTTCCCCTCATTCAATTTCAGTTTTCAAACAATAATTAAAAATTTCGAACCCTAGATTTGAAATCTAACTATTCTGCTCATTTTAATGTGTTTAAATTCGATTCCTTTAATCTATAGATACATTAACATGCATAGAACAAGATTTGATGATTACCTTTGCAAGAAAAACACTGGAAATCAAAGATTGGAAAAAGGTTCTTGGCGGCGAGTTGCGTACGAGAGTGTGTGTGTTTTTAAGTTTGACCAGATTTTGAAAGTTTGACCAATGTCAACCCGCCGCCTCCTTTTATACTATAACTTTTGAAATTGGCAGATTCAGTCCCTGTGGTTTCTATCTTCTTTTATTTTCATGTTTAAGCATTCCTAAGGTTGTCCAAAGTTTGAGTCTTGGCAGATTTAGTCCCTATTGATTAAAAAAACTAGGAGACATGTAGCAAATTGCATTAAAGTCCCTAAGCATTATAACCATAGACATTTTTGGCCCTTTAAGTTAAAATTAATTAACTCCCCTTCAAACATTAACCCATTAGAATACAAAAATATTATCTTAACAAATTTTAACTTAGGTGGTTCATTTACTGACCAAATTTTCAACACTCCTAAACAGCCATGGAAGATCCTCCCAATCACTTCTAATAGAAACCAGTGTGATGAGGTAAATTTTCAACTTCTCAGATTCACTCTCCCCCTCCAACAACGACCTGTTTTCTATTGAAAGAGCTACAGTCGTTGATTGAGATGTAAAATTAACTGTTTCATTACAGGATCATTTAAAGATGGAGATGGAGATGGAGATACCCAGTTCCAGTAATGTCAAGTTAATAACTGAATTGTCACACCCCGCCAAGGCGGAAACACGAGGCGTAACATCATGGATATCATCACAACACAATGGTGTCAACAATAGACACTTCGTTTACCTCATCTTCTCCATCTTTGAAAGCGCTGAGAGTTTCAGGGGTCAAACTCTTCATGCTAGGCGTGGAAAAGAAATTCGAACCATTCTCTTGTAATAGCTTTTTGTGAGAATGTCCGCAAGTTGATAGTTTGTTTCCACAAAGTAAGAGTTCAAACCACTATATTATCCACTTGCTCTCGAGATAAATGGTGACGTATGTCGATGTGCTTTGATCGAGAGTGCTGGACATTGTTACAACAAAGAGCAATTGCACTTTTGTTATCACAGTACAGAGGAATTTTATTAAAGTCAAATTTGTAGTCTTTGAGCTGTGATCGCATCCAAAGGATTTGAGCACAACATCCAGACATGCATCTCATCGAATGTGACGTAAATAGTTTCCATTAATCGCGAGTTCTCTTGTTGTAATTCTAAAGCCCTCCTACTAGGAGCATACCCAACGAAAATCCCAATGTCAGCTTTGGCTTGCAATTTTCCTAGATCTTCGCTATCATTTGTAGGGTAGCACATAGCACCAAATACTCGGAGAAATGTAAGTCAGGCTTTATATTATCTGTACAAGCTCATAAGGGGTTTTGTTATGACGAGTATGAATTAGGGATCGGTTCTGGGTGTAACAATATTCATAATCAGTGTTTCTACATAGTCAACTGTATTTATACATCTTGGCTATCATCCTTAATAGGCTGCAGAGATCTAGTCAACAAGAGACTCATATGATCTTTGGTACATCTTCTGAGATGATCTGGTGGTTGAGTAACTTGGTTGGGTTTCGCTGAATTAACATTCCCAGATGATGACTGTGTCGAATCAGGTTCTCTATTTGATGTAGAGCATCGTGAGTGATTGGGGAGTCTTCGAGAGTGGGTTCTTCTGTAATACCTTGATGTCGGACTGGATGATGCATATCTGATGTTGACGATGAAGCACTTGTTGATGGTGCGTCTTGAGCAATTGTTGTAGACAAAGGTGTACCAGGTGGAACAACTTGAGCGTTAACTGCTGTAGCAGAAGGTACTGGTTCATTGACTCGAGATTGTTCGACGTATTCATCAAACATTGGTTGAAATAACATTTCCAGCTCTTTGTCGATTGGAGCGAGCCCTGATTCGAGTTGTCCATGGGTCATAATGATAGGCTCAGGTCCTGAACTCATGCGTACATGAGCCATTGTCGGATGCATCTCATCGAATGTGACGTGAATTGTTTCCATTAATCGACGAGTTCTCTTGTTGTAGATTCTATAGCCCTTCCTGCTAGGAGCATACCCAACGAAAATCCCAATGTCAGCTTTGGCTTGAAATTTTCCTAGATCTTCGCTATCATTTGTAGGATAGCACAGAGCACCAAATACTCGGAGAAATGTAAGATCAGGCTTCTTATCATGTACAAGCTCATAAGGGGTTTTGTTGTGACGAGTATGAATTAGGGATCAATTCTGGTGTAACTAGCAGTAGCTACAGGTTATAACCACTAGATTACATGTCTTTTGAGATACTCAGCATTGTACGTGCTGCTTCCACAAGTTGTACGTTTCATCTTTTGACAACGCCGTTTTTGTTGAAGAGTTCTTGGGGAACAGGACTTTTTGATGAATTATGCCAACACTCTTCATAGTATTTAGGACATAACTTGGTTGAGAATTTCGTTCCATTATTCTGTTCGGAATGTATCTGACTGTCTTGTTGAGGACAACCTTTATTTGCATTAAGGAAGTTGATGCAAAACTCAGGAGTTTCATCCTTTGTTCTCAAAAACTTTACCATGTGAATCTGAATAGTCAATCTGATGACTAAATGTATTTCTTCCCATTAATACTTTGAATTCTCATTGGTGACCACACAGATCCATGTGAAAGGGTATGAACTTCATATTTGTGTTTTCAGATTGGTTGTGGAGAACTTCTTGCTTTTTCCATGATTGACTGGCTGAGCAATAGTTGATCTTTTTCAAATTCAATCTTGGTAGACCTCTAACCAGATCTTTTCGAGCATGATCATTGATTGTGCGGGGGGGCGGCGGCGGGAGGGGGGGGGGGGGGACAAGTTTAAATGGTTTAAACGACAATGCCACAACATGATTTGGACTTGGAAGCTTGAGGACAACAAGCATTATTCGGAGAAGACTTCATCCATATCATCAATCGATATCGTGTACAAATTGTTTTTTTAGTTTTTTTTTTTTTTGTCGTGTACAGTCTAACCTTTAAGTAAGTCTGCACCATTAATATCACGAACAAAGCAAGAATGCTTTCTGAAGGCAACTTCAAGATCAGAATCACAAAATTGCCCTACAGAGAATAGATTGTGTCCAAGTCCTTCCACGTAGTATACTCTGGAGATCACACTGTCACCAATAACATAATCTCCATAACCCATGATAGCTCCGAAGTGATCATTCCCGAATCTGACTGTCCCGATGAACTTTTCCACAAAGTTCTTGAGCTTTGAACGATTCCCCATCATATGTTTTGAACAGCCTGAGTCCAGATACCAAAGGATGACCTGTACGACCTGCATTTGAAAACAGTCGAGTGTGGAGAGTTTGGAATTTCGGTTCCCTAATTTTTGTTGGGGTCCTGTTGGTTAGCAGATATAATAGAACATTTCACAGAAAGCTTAGTTAAAGGGCACAGTTCGCCTAAGGCAAATTTCTTTCCTGTGGGTCTCCATTGATAACCACAATTAAGTTTTCCTAAGGTGAATTTCTTTCCTGTGGGTCTCCATTGATAACCACAATTAAGTTTTCCTAAGGCGACTTTCTTTCCTGTGGATCTCCATTGATAACCAACATTAGCAAATAGTTTGCCCGTTGCTTTCCAAACCTGCTTGGTCTTGTTCAAACTGTTATCAGACAGTTTGCCTTTTGGTTTCCAGATCTGCTTCCCTTTATTCAAGACAATTTTAACAGTGGGGGTAGCATTCACAGAATTCAAGATATTAACAACACACATTTCATGACTTGCAGAGTTTAAACATTTGTTACAAGTTTTGCACACAGATTCAGAATTCGAATTAATTACAACACGCTTAAAGCTAATGCTAGAATCAACCCGATTACTTTTGCCCATAATGAGACTTATTTTGTCCTAGGGTGGTCTTATAATTCTTCTTAGTCTCAGTCGTTAGTAAGCAGGATCCTATTTTTCTTGTATTGCTTCTAGGCTTTTATCCCGCTGCCTTCATGTGGAAACTGTTTACTCCTGTAGAATGAAACACATGGACCATTAATCTGTGAGACTTTCTGGTGGCACTTCGTGTTTCTGTGGTTGCTAATGAAGTTCCTGTTTTATCACTAAAAGTAACTTGTTTTTTCCCAGTTCCAGGGGTATAGGAGCCCTTCTACTCTTTCATTGAAACTTTTTGGCAAGTGTCAATCACATAGTTCTACAATTCCTAAGATACTTAGTGTATTGACAAGCATAGTTAGTGTTATCCGATTGGTTTAAACTACTCCTAGCTTCTCTACAATCTCCTAACTGTTTCTACACTCTCCTTAAGATGGCTGATATAGTTTAAGGAGCACTCCTATGTATCTTAAGGGGATGCAAGGATGGGTTTAAACATCATGACATACATGCCAGGCGCACGAACTTTGGTTTTGACAGAGTCACTATGACACAGGACACTTTGTCCTTTTCACCTGAGCCTTTAGACTCTCAATTCATTTAACATGGAAAGATGTCCGTATCTCTAGTGTGAACACGCTGTATCTTAATGGAGTCATACAATTCCTTGTAATGTTGTTTGACCTTTTCTAGTTCTACTCTAATGCATTCATTTTGTTCAATAAGAGCAGTGACATCTTTAGCATTAGCAGTAGCTACAACTTCTGCCCATAGAAACATCGGTGCTTTTGAGAATATCAGCATTGTACGTGCTGCTTCCACAAGTGTACGATTTCGTCTTTCGACAACGCCGTTTTGTTGAGGAGTTCTCGGAACAGACTTTTGATGAAATATGCCCACACCTTCATAGTATTTAGACATAACTTGGTTGACGAATTCCGTTCCATTATCTGTTCGGATGTATCTGACTGTTTTGTTGAGACCAACCTGTATTTGCTTAAGAAAGTTGATGACAAACTCTGGAGTTTCATCCTTTGATCTCAAAAACTTTACCCATGTGAATCTTGAATAGTCATCCACGATGACTAAAATGTATTTCTTCCCATTAATACTCTGGACTCTCATTGGACCACACAGATCCATGTGAAGGGTATGAAGAACTTCCATATTTGTGTTTTCAGATTTTGGTTTGTGGGAGAACTTCTTGCTTTTTCCAAGTTGACAGGCTGAGCAAAGATGATCTTTTTCAAACTTCAATCTTGGTAGACCTCTAACCAGATCTTTTCGAGCAAGATCATTGATTGTGCCGAAGTTTAAATGGTTTAAACGACGATGCCACAACCATGATTTGGACTTGGAAGCTTTGGACAACAAGCATATTGGAGAAGACTTCATCATATCATCAATCGATATCGTGTACAAATTGGTGCTACGACTACCTTTAAGTAAGTCTGCACCATTAATATCACGAACAAAGCAAGAATGCTTTCTGAAGGCAACTTCAAGATCAGAATCACAAAATTGCCCTACAGAGAATAGATTGTGTCCAAGTCCCTCCACGTAGTATACTCTTGAGATCACACTGTCACCAATAACATAATCTCCATAACCCATGATAGCTCCGAAGTGATCATTCCCGAATCTGACTGTCCCGATGAACTTTTCCACAAAGTTCTTGAGCTTTGAACGATTCCCCGTCATATGTTTTGAACAGCCTGAGTCCAGATACCAAAGGATGACCTGTACGACCTGCATTTGAAAACAGTCGAGTGTGGAGAGTTTGGAATTTCGGTTCCCCAATTTTTGTTGGGGTCCTGTTGGTTAGCAGATAGAGTAGAACATTTCACAGAAAGCTTAGTTAAAGGGCACATTTCGCCTAAGGCAAATTTCTTTCCTGTGGGTCTCCATTGATAACCACAATTAAGTTTTCCTAAGGTGAATTTCTTTCCTGTGGGTCTCCATTGATAACCAATATCCGCAAATAGTTTGCCCGTTGCTTTCCTTCCAAAACCCACCGCTTGTCTTTCAAATGGTTATCAGACAACTTGCCTTTTGGTTTCCAAATCTGCTTCCCTTTGTTCAAGACAATTTTAACAGTGGGGGTTGCATTCACAGAACTCACAATATTAACAACACACATTTCATGATTTGTAGAGTTTAAACATTTGTTACACATTTTGCATACAGAATCAGAATTCGAATTAATTACAACACGCTTAGAGTTAATGCTAGAATCAACCCGATTCACTTTTGTCCATACTGACTTATTTGTCCTAAGGTGGTCTTCTACTTTCTTCTTATTCTCCCTCTTAGCAGGCAGGATCCTATTTTTCTTTGTATTGCTTCTAGGCTTTGATCCGCTTGCTTCAGTGGAAGTGTTTACTCCTGTAGAAGGAATCACAGGGATATTAGTCTGTTGAACTTTCTGGTGCACTTCGTGTTTCTGTGTGTTGCTAGATGAAGTTCCTGGTTTATCACTAAAAGTAACTTGCTTTTTCCTAGTTACAGGGGTAGAGGGAGCCTTGTTATCTCTTTCATTGAAACTTTTTGGGCAAGTGCCAATCACATATTCTAACAATTCCTGAGATAGCTTAGTGTATTGAGTCATGTGATGGCCCTCTTTTTGTTTGCTCAAAACCTCTTTCCCCTTCTGTAACACCTGTTGGGGTGATTCTCTTTTTGCTTGTTTTGTCAAATTCCGTAAAAAGTTGTCTGAGTACATAAAGATTAATCTTCACTTGACTTTTAGTTGGAAGAACTCTGGGGACAAGCTTGACAGGAGTATTAGGTGGATACACTGTCAATGCTGAAAGTGGTTTTGGAACTGAGGTCTCAGCCTTTTTCCTGTCCTTTTCATCTATGGACCAAAATATCTGTTTTGGGGTCAGATTTCTTTGTGGAGCAAGGTTCTCCTTTGAGTAATCTAGGGGGCAATCCTAACTTTATTTTCCACACATAAAGGGCTTTTCATTTTCTCCATCATTCTTTTCCTAGTTATCTCAACTATCTCACAAGTATCCTCTGAGTCATGTATAACAGTGGGTGTATGATTGGTCGTGACAAGTACATGGCCATTATAGAGAGCAGACTGAGCTTGCTTTGCACGAGTGAGATATAAGGGATTTTTGTAGCCTATTGCTACCTTGTTCTTTTCATCATAAAATGATTTTGGTTTACATAACATGTGAACCGTTTGAACAGACTGGTCTTGTTTGTATAATCTATCTTCAACCTTTTCTTTTAGCCTTTTTATGTCTAAAAACTCTTCAAGGAATTTGTCTTCTTTTTGTTTAAAATCCTTTTTCAAAATGGTTACTTCTTCTGTCTTTGACTTATAATGGCCAACGGTAGAACTAAGTAGTATTTGTACTGAATGAAGTTCTTATTTTAAAGAAATTTCCTTTCTATTTCGGTCTGAGATAACTATTCTCATTTGTTCATCAATTTTTCATTCTCTATCAGTTAATTCAAACTTTGCCCGTTTGTCATACTCCCCGACCAGTTCCTTATATCTTGCAAGTTCAGAGGTCAATGAATCATTAACTACCTTGTCTGGCTTATTTACTAATCTACTTTCTACACCCTGTTGAACACCCTTTTCATGCATTTCATTGATAATTGACATTAATGCATCATTTTGAACAGAAGATACATTACTTTGTACACCATTTTCTTTGTTGTCTTCCAGATACTGATTATACGGAATAATATTACTATCACTCATATATTCATCATTAGAGTCAACAACGTAGTTGTGTTGTATATCATTTTGCATCTCGTGTACTTCATGATACTCATCTATATGATCTACAAAGGTATCATGATCTTATACCTCAAATGGAGTATTCGAGTCATGTGATGGCCCGGCTTCATCGTAGATTGGATCTTCAGATGAAAGATTTACTATGAAATCCTATAATGATTCCATAGATCGTTATTAGGACTCATCTAGGGTATGATAACAATGATTGTAACACGCAGCGGAATATAAAGAACACAATCATGTTACTAATAAGGTTTTCTTTATTAAACATTAATAAAGAAACTAACTACTAACTACTACACACGCTTTCTATGCGTTTCTCAGACTCTCATTGGAGAAGTCTGCTATGAATGGATACCTGTAACCTAGACGCCTACCCTCTTTATATAATAGAGGGAGGTTACAAGAAACCCTAGCTTACTAACAAAGCTACCTAACTATTACATAATGGGTCCTTATTGTTTCAAAAGAAAACATAATACAATTAGGAAACTAATTAATTGACATTAATCATCACATTAATGTTTGACTAATCACATTAATGTTTGACTAATCTATATCTTCAACATTAATGTTGATTTTAATCAACATTAATCTTGATCTTGTTTCCTTCTTAGCATATCTGTTTCCTTTTGTTTTCTTCTTTCTTCATTTCGGTTTATGGGTTTGGTAATAAAAAAAAATAAATTCCCCCCCCATCAAATCTGGAATGTCCTAACATTCTTCCCCTATTGATATTACATACAATTGAATGAAGGAGAAAACAATGGTAGACATGTCATCACAATAATAGCTGCACAACAGAATTCTTCTTTCCCTTTTTGTAATCATCTAATTGGGGTCTTATCTTGTGTAAACTCGTAACGCGTTCCCCTCAAGTGATGCATGGGTTTTTTAATGGGATGGTTAAGTATATCAACAATAAGCTTCCCCTTAAAAGTATACTCACCATCTCTTGAATCTTGTACTCAGTAGCTAGATCAATTCTTCCTTCAGTGCGAAAAAAGACATGCTTATTACAATATCATGTAATAAAATGTCTTTGAATAATTCTTTTAGACAATATTAGCATGGCGATTCACTTACTTATGGTCGATAGTCTTAGTGAGCTCCGTGCCATTCAACAGAGCAGACTGAGCTTGCTTTGCACGAGTGAGATATAAGGGATTTTTGTAGCCTATTGCTACCTTGTTCTTTTCATCATAAAACGATTTTGGTTTACATAACATGTGAACCGTTTGAACAGACTGATCTTGTTTGTATAATCTATCTTCAACCTTTTCTTTTAGCCTTTTTATGTCTAAAAACTCTTCAAGGAATTTGTCTTCTTTTTGTTTAAAATCCTTTTTCAAAATGGTTACTTCTTCTGTCTTTGACTTATAATGGCCAACGGTAGAACTAAGTAGTATTTGTACTGAATGAAGTTCTGATTTTAAAGAAGTTTCCTTTCTATTTCGGTCTGAGATAATTATTCTCATTTGTTCATCAATTTTTCGTTCTCTATCAGTTAATTCAAACTTTGCCCGTTTTTCATACTCCCCGACCAGTTCCTTATATCTCGCAAGTTCAGAGGTCAATGAATCATTAACTACCTTGTCTGGCTTATTTGCTAATCTACTTTGTACACCCTGTTGAACACCCTCTTCATGCATTTCATTGATAATTGACATTAATGCATCATTTTGTACAGAAGATACATTACTTTGTACACCATTTTCTTCGTTGTCTTCCAGATACTGATTATACGGAATAATATTACTATCACTCGTATATTCAGCATTAGAGTCAACAACGTAGTTGTGTTGTACATCGTTTTGCATCTCGTGTACTTCATGATACTCATCCATATGATCTACAAAGGTATCATGATCTTGTACCTCAAATGGAGTATTCGAGTCATGTGATGGCCCGGCTTCATCGTAGATTGGATCTTCAGATGAAAGATTTACCATGAACATGGTCTGTACATTAGGAGCCTCATCAACATCAGAGTCGAATGCATCACATTGATCAGCTTCAAAGATATGATCCACATTGAGTGCCAAATCATTCTCGGGTGAATCATCCACATCATCATCAAAGTTGGTAACCTGTTCTCCTGCAAGAAACAACGACTGTTCTTCATCCAGTACTGCACCATTCTCCTGGGCTTGCATTAGTAGCATCTTGTCCTTGAAGTAGTCTGAATCCTGAAGTCGCTTTGGCCTTGGACATTCTCGTGCTATGTGCCCTAGTCCGTTACAGTTGTAGCACTTAATGGGTTTAGCTTGACCAGGATTAATAATGCCTCCTCTGTTCTGACCTCCTACATTCCCAGCTACAACATTTCCTCTTGCATTGTTTCTCTGAAATGGTCTTCCTTGATTATTCGCATTGTATCTTCCACGGACATCTTGAACCACAACTCTGCCGTCTTGAACCATAGCTTTGTTCCTTGCATTAGACGACATTCTAAGTTGATTGTTTGTTTGAGGAAGATGTGATTTGTATGATTGAGTGAGGAGGGCAAGTGAGTTTTATAAACTTTTAATCAAGTTTTCAGTTAAAGAACTTCCTGAGTCTAGTTGAAAGTTGTTAGCAGGAGATGATTCATTTAAGGATTAAGGAGACTTGGATGATTGTGTTGGATATTGTTGAACTGAGGCATTCGACACTAGTGCCAAAGGATCATTAGTTGGTTGAAGGAACCTTTCCATCATTGTTCTGTTCTCATTAGCATGTACCTCATGTTGCTTCAAATAGGCATAAAGCTGATCAAAATTAGACTCCTTCAAACCTCTGTTAAGTTTGACTTCAGTTATGAATCTACTCCACTCAGGTAACATGTTGTTCATAAACTTAGAGTTAAGCTGCATCCTGGGCATGGTCATCTTGATGTTTCTCATGTCATTAATGAGCTTTGTAAACCTAACATAGTATCCGTGAATGGTTTCTCCTTTGATTTGACGGAAGTGTTCAAATTCATCGTATAACTGAGATTCCCTGTCATCCTTTGTTAACTCAGAACCTTCCAGAATCATCTTCACATTGTCCCAAATGTCTTTGGCGTCAGTATAGTGGTTGATGAGTGAGTAGATGTCTTTTGGTATACCTTGAAGTAGGATATTTGTTGCACGAATGTCAGCTTTATACCTTTCCTTTTCTTCAGCTGAAAGGTCGTTAAGGACTCTAGCACGTACTGGACCTTGTTGAACTGCACCCTCAGTTCCTGCAGCAATAACATCTGAGACCGTTCCCATATGAAATGGACCTTCATTAATGGACTTCATTATATTCTCTCCATTATCCTTTCCCAGACAGTACAGACGTATACGTTGTTGCCAAGATTCAAAGTCTGTTCTATCAAGCATTGGTGGGCGTGTATCAGAACCGGCACACTGGATATCTTCTGACATACTAGACATCTTGTTTTATTATGATATGATATGTTTTGATCGATCAATGATTAGTGAGTATACGTTAAAAGTGGTGAGGTTAACGTATTTGTTTCGTGTTTAAGTGATATTAAGTCCCAAGTTTGAATAACTTCCAAATTGCACAAACAGTCGCACAACTCGCCGCCAGTGGTACCAAACCGCCGCGAAGAATATGAGCAAACCGCCGTCAGTTGTAGTAAAGCAACCCGCTGCTTCTGTCAACCCGCTGTCTGAATCAAATCGCCGTGCTGTCAAACCGCCGTGTACAATTTTGAGCAACCCGCCGTAGAGTTTTCAAACCGCCATAGCTTCTGTTCGTATTTTTCTAATAAAATATTCAAACCGCCTTCAACCTGTATAACTCGCTGCCAATAAACTAAGCAACTCGCCGTGAGCAACTCGCTGCCTATAATCTTAGCAACTCGCCGTGGAAAGCAACCCGCCGTGTCAGACAGTTGGTCACCTACTATATAAATTATTCCTTTTTAATCAACTCGCCACGAAGAATATCTGCCAACTCTCCACGAAGAACAACGAGTTTTATCACAAAAAAACACCTATAAATCACCCTTTTGAACGATTTCTCTTGATTTCTTTTGCACAACTCAGTACTACAAGGCTATAGTAACTAGTAACACCCAAACTTTAACATAACAAACATCAAAATCTAGAGAATTAAGAAAAACGAGTTGCAAACCTTAAAAAGCACTCTTTTTGATCTAAATCAAGAAAGAAATCGCACATACACACGATCTAATCATCCCATAAGCTCTGATACCAATTGTGGTATATCATATATCATAACACGGGGTCGATTCTTGGACTTGGCTAGTTTCTAGAGAGAGAAACACATGAGAGGTTTTGTAGAGAGAGAAATAAGTGTGTTTAAAATGGAAAATGAATAATGACTAGCTTACCTCTTCCAAAGTTGGAAGAGGCTTATATAGTTCTTACAATATATCGGGTAGTAGTACCCGGTTAATTACCGAAAGTCATACGTTAAACTATTAACTATGAGCTATTAATAAACAGTTAAATACATTGGGTGACCGAGTCTTTTTCTAACATCTAACAATGAAGATATTCCTAAGACTGCTTTCAGAACAAGATATGGACACTATGAATTTCAAGTGATGCCATTTGGTTTAACGAACGCGCCTACTATATTCATGGATCTCATGAATCAGGTGTGTAAACCATACTTGAACAAATTCGTAATAGTGTTCATCGATGATATTCTTATCTACTCTTGTAACAAAGAAGAACATGCAGAACATCTGAGAATAATTTCGAAATTACTCAGACAAAAGGAATTGTATGCTAAATTCTCCAAATATGATTTCTGGATCAGTATCGTGCAATTTAATATCTCATTATTCTACTCATGATTTTGGAAAATCATACCACCAAGGAAACATCTTCTACTTAACACCGTTTTGATATCATGTTTTATGCTTAAGTATGATGATTTATAATCATTTTATTGAAATGAATTAGAATGCTTCTTCATTTGAATAAGGAAATTATGAACCACCGAACTATAAATTTATAAATTCTCAGTTACAAGGATTGGGACGCCTCTGTTTGTAAATGACAAATTATAAATGAGTGGGCTTAAGTATGGCATTCATACAAACAATTTTCTTTCAATCTGTTTGTACAAATAATTCCTTTTCTTCATTTAATCATTATCATTATTACTTTCATACAATTGAGTGTATAGTCGTAATTTGTTCGTTCAAATATTTCCAGATTTATATCTGACATGATTGATGCACAAGCGACCTTCTTACAATTCATAATTTGTTTGAATCATTCCTTGACATCACTCCGGCATCCAACTAGATCTCCGGACGAGATTTCTGTAAAGATGGGGGACTATAACAACCCGAAATTTTCATCAATGTAATATCTACCTATTTTATTATGATCACCTTTGTACGTGGAAATTTTTTGCTTTATTACATTCTATTATGTAATATTGTTTACATAGCAAAATAAACGAGCTCACACAACCTACCTATGCCATCTATATCTATGTATATATCATATAAACATCCTAATATGTCAAGTCTATTCCCTAATATCATTTTTACCAAAACGTTATCCATTTAACAACATTATATCAAAACAGGCTTTAAACGTTAAACGTTTGTATCAAAACCCTAATTATATGTAATGTATACATAAAGTGAATATACAAGTATTCAAGGCATGTGTACAAGTATTATAGCATAATTTGAATAACATTACCCTCTAAAAACAATGTACAACTCATTTAAGCTCACTATACAAGTCAATAATACCTAAAAACCTAATTAGGTCATAAAACAAAACATATTTTAAAACCCTAAACCATATTTTAAAACCTAATTAGGTCATAAAACAAAACATATTTTAAAACCCTAATCTATCCCTAATCTTAACCCTAATCCATATTTTAAAACCCTAAACCATAAAACAAAACCTGAAACCCTAATTTTACTTTAACCTTAAAACTAAACCCTAAAACCTAAAACCTAAAACAAAGCCCTAAACACTAATCCTAAACACTAAACCATAATCCTAAACCTTAGCCCTAACTCAAAATTAAACCCTAAAACCCCTAAATGAGCCCTAATCTAACCCGATACACATTTCCCTCCATTTCTACCCATTTTAAACCTAACCAAGCACCCAAGCACCTCTATGACTAAGCTACTATATCTCATAGCAGCTTACAAGCACCTTAAACTCAATACTTGGTCACCAAGGAGGCCTTGTCACCTCCTCGTCTTCCTTTTTCTAGCCAAACCACACACACACCCCAAAAACACTTCCACCTTGCAATGCTACACTTCTAGCTCTTCCTACTCATCATTATAGCTTCCATGATTTAGCTAAGATAGCCTTGACACTAATCAAATGAGTAAACTTAGGCACTAAGGCTCCTTGAAGGCTATAAATAGCCGATCACCCCTTTCATTTCATTTCATCCCACACATCTCATCTCATACCCTCAAATGGAATTCTAGTCTTCCATAGCAGCAATAGAAGATCAAGAGAAGTCCTTAAGCTCAGAATAGAGGCCAAGAATCAAGAAAAATGAAGCCTTGAAGTCGTTACTAGGCGTACGAACCCGAAAACCCCATTTCGATAGCTCAAGTAAGCCTAAAATCTTGTTCCATAAGCTTATATTCTGTACAATAATGTTCATAATACTCTTAAGATCATGTATGAACTCTTGTTTGAAGCTTTGAATCCTCAAACCCATGTGTTTTTGATAAAAACCCTAAAAATGACCCGTTTTGATTTTCTAGCTAACGAATCCTTTTTCTAAACTTTTGTTA
>BQNB010066586.1:0-30258 GCA_026074375.1 Tanacetum coccineum
TATTAGGGGTAAGGTAGTATGAAGACTGTTACCGATGGTATCCTTTCTACATACTCGCGTTCCTCTAGACATCTATGTCAATTTAATATCTTATGGCTAGTTTTTTAAAGCCTAACACGCACATCCATCATGTATTAAGAAGGTAAAGAACATAAATTAATCAAACAATACATAGACATATTAAAACATTAAAGGGATAAATGAAATTTACTTGATTAAAACATGGATTAAAGACTGTTACAATAGGGTTTTGAGGCCCTAAAGACGGCCTAAAAAGCTGCCAAACTCGACTATTAAAGTTAGGGTTCGTGTCCCAAAAGTTACACACTAAAAACCCTAAAATCGGTTTTGTATATATAGGAAAAGCGGCGTGACGGCGTCATGTTGTAATCGTGATGCCGTCGCCACGTGGAATCTTCTAGAGCAACTTTAAGTTGGCTACGTCCTGACGCCGTCATCAAATCTATGACGCCATCACTTTGAAAATCCTGACGTCGTCGCTTGAAGTCTGCGACGTCGTCTCCACGCTCTGTATGCACATTTCTTCAAGATAAATGGTGTAGAGTCATAGACTTGTTCATTTCTTCTCCAAATGAGCCCAAGTCACGTGTATATTCTCCAAATGTCATACAAGTGCTAAAAACATGAAAACAAACGATTAAGCACATAATCTGGGCATATTTGCATGATTTAGGGGGTTAAATGACCCCGAAATAGTGTATAAAATGACACCTCATCAGTTCTTATAGTGTTTGGGTGATGACATAGATCTGCATCCCAATTTAAATTTCACATTCATCAATTATAGACAAAATGTTAGTATTATGCTTCACTTGTTGAATTCTTTACTACTAAATTAAATGAATTCGTAATTCATTAATGAATTAGTTCATGCAGGGTATCGTTCCATCCATTAAAACTGGGTTCCAAAATGCAAAACACATATATTACTTGCGACACATACATGCAAATATGAAGCAGGGATGGTGTGGATAAGTATATAAGGATTTGTTATGGAGAGCTTCATCTGCTACAAGTGTTAAGGAGTTTGAAAAGTGTATGTTGGAGCTTAAGACGATGAATCCTAAGGCACATGAATGGTTGAACAAGATACCACCAGAACATTGGGCTATATCTTATTTTTTAGGTAACACCAAGGTTGCAAAAATCACTAGGTGGTAGCTGGGCGGCCGAGTACCACCTAGCGATTAATCGGTTAGGCGGGGATTAATCGGGGATTAATTGGATTGGACTTTTTGTATATAAAATTATAAATTTTGAAAATTATGCCTAATATGCCCGATTTAACCGATTTTTGTCCGATTTTGCCGATTTATCCCCGATTTGGCCGATTTCGATCCGTAACCGAGTTGGCCGACTTAGCCAATTTTTGTCCAATTTATGCCTGATTTGGCCGATTTTTATCCGATTAATCGGTATGCTGACCGATTTTTGACCAAACCGAATAATAAGGCCGATCAGTAAAAATCAAGGCGGTTAATCCCCGCCTAGCGCCTAGGCGCCGATTAATCGGCCGCCTAGACTGATTTTTGCAACACTAGGTAACACCTAAATGCAGGGACTAACTGTGTGATTTTCTTAATGCCATCACAGTTACTTTTTACTACTTTCATATTTAGGAGTATTATGTATAGTTGTATAGCATTTAATGATTTTATATTTTATATTTTTAGGTAGAGCCAAATCTAATTTATTGCTCGACAACATCTATGAGGTCTTTAATGGTAAAATAGTTGGCGGTAGGGACAAGCCGGTGATCACACTTTTAGAGTACATCAGGGAGTATTGCATGAAGAGTTTTGTGAATGTACAAAGTGTGATTGGAAAATGTACTAGTCCTTTGACCCCTATTGTAACTAGAATCATGGAATCATACATTGTTGTTATTCTTCTTAGTGGTATAAACTAGATTCCACATAGTTTATCTCATACACTCAAAGTTTCAATCTTAGTGTCTTTGGATTTATTCAAGGGTACTAAACCTCACATCAAGCTAAGGAATTTAAGATCTGTTCATTGGGATCAACAAGTGGTATCAGAGCTTGTTGTGAAGCTTTAAATAAGAAGAAACAATCAATCTCTACTAGATCTATCTCTTAGTGATAAGATGGAGGAAGGAAACTACTTCTACAACTCTGACTGCAAAACTTCCTATCCTTAACCCAGAGGAATATGATCTTTGGTTAATGAGGATAGAACAATACTTTCTCATGACTGATTACTCCCTCTGGGAAGTAATTCCGAATGGCAACAAAGTGCTAAAAAGAAAAGTTGGAGAAGTTGGGCAAGAATATGAACCTACTACTGCAGAAGAAAAGCAAGATAGAAGGAATGAGATGAAAGCTAGAGGAACTCTGTTGATGGCTCTCCCAAATAAGGATCAACTGAAGTTTCATTCATATAAGGATGCAAAACTGCTCATGGAAGCCATAAAGAAGAGTATGGAGGTAACAAGGAATCCAAGAAAGTTCAGAGGTACTTACTCAAAGCAATATATGGAGAAACTTTTAGGATCAAGTCAGAAAACAATGGATCAACTTTTGATAGGTTGCAAAAAACTTATAGTCAGTTGTGATCCAAGGTGAAAACAATTCTCAAGAGGACATGAAACTTAAAAATGTTTAGAAGTCTTCCATCTAAATGGAAGAAATCATGCTTTTAATCTGGAAGGAACAAGTGGGGAAATTGAACCATCAGTTTGGATGACTTGTACAACAACTTAAAGATATATGAGCTTGAACTCAAAGATTCAACAAACACAAGTCAAAATTCACAAAAAATGTGGTATTTTAGTCGTCCCCAACAGCACTAACAGTAACTACCGTACAAATGAAGCAGATAAACTGCTTATGAAGTTTAAGTACTGCTCATAATAAAGTAATCCTACCATCTGGAGATAAACCTTAGTAATGCCGTAATTTGTGCTTTCCTGGCTAGTCAGCCCAATTCTCCTTAAATGTCAAGAGAGGATCTAGAACAAATTGATCCTGATGACCTAGAAGAAATGGATCTACAATGGGAAATGGCCATGCTGGCAATTAGAGCTAGAAGATTCATCAAAAGGACAGGCAGGCAGTTGGATGTAAATGGTTAAAGAGTTGGATTTGACATGTCAAAAGTGGAGTGCTATAATTGTCATAAGTATGGTCACTTTGCAAGAGAATGTAGAGCTCCAAGAAATCAGGATAACAGAGGAAAAGAGAATAGTAAAAGAACTATGACAATAGAATCTCATGCTGAAAATGCCTTGGTTGCTCAAGATGGAATTGGAGGGTATGATTGGAGTTACCAAGATGAAGAAGAGCATCCTACAAACTTTACATTAATGGCATATACATCTTTAGGAAGTTCTTCCAGTTCAGATTCTGAGGTAGATTCTTGTTCTAAAAAACAGGTGTAAGCTTAAGGCTACTCTTAAAGAACAATATGACAATTTGAATTCAGATTACAACAAGTCTCAATTTAATTTAGTATCTTATAAAGCAGGTTTAGAGTTAATAGAAGCTAGACTAGCTCACTATAAGAAAAATGAGGCTGTGTTTGAAGAGAGCATTAATGTTTTAAAACTTGAAGTTAGACTAAGAGATAATGCTTTAGTTGAAAACAAAAAGAAATTGGAAAAAGCAGAAAAAGAGAGAGATGAGTTAAAGCTAACATTAGAGAAGTTTCAAAATTCATCTAAATCTTTGAATAATTTGCTGGAAAGTCAAGTTAGTGACAAGTTTAAAACTGGATTAGGATATAATGCAGCTACTGCAGCTTCTCCTGCAGTAGAAAGTTTTGTGAATTCATCTGAGATGTTAGAAAATCAGGAGTATAATAAGTCTAGGGGATATCATGCAGTTCCTCCACCCTATACAAGGAATTTCATACCTTGCAAACCTGAATATAGAATTATAGATGAAATTGTTGAAAGTGAGAATATTGGGGATGTTACTAATGTTCGTTACAACTAGTGATATTGAGGAGTTGTGTCAAACATGGTCTGCTGGCTGTTAAAAAATATTGGTGATGAGTAGAACCTAATAATGTTAGGAGAGAACAAATTTTATACCTCAAATCATTGAGGTTCGGGAAATTTTAATGATGAATTGTAAGATAGATTATACTGTTGATCTAGCAGTTGATAGATCAAATTTCGTTAAAGCTTTCTAGGGAAACAGTAGAGATGGGTAGGGTCACCTAACAAAACAAACACTATCCAGTGGGAACCAAGAATTTGAACAATTTATTGTCCCAAGACTAGGAAGTGCCTTTATAATGATTAAATTAAGCTTGTTATGTATATGTAGTTTTGTGATTCTTCATTATGTGTATGATAAAAAAGTTATAAGGACCAGTGTGGAACAACTCAAGTAGGGTGAATCATACGAACTTTGATAATAAAATGACTCACCCTCACCCTAATAGAGGATTTGTTCCATAAGCAGTATTAACCAGGACTGGAAAAATTAATATTGCTGGTGCAAAAGTTAATACTGCTATCAGACCAGTTAATACAGCTGGCTCAAAACCAACTGTGAATCATCCTAGATCAATTTCAAATGCTTACAAAAAGGGATATTCACAAGTAAAAAGGCCATTTAACAAGTTTTCAGCAAACAAGAACAATATTTTCAATAAAAAAGTTAATACTGTCAGGGTAAAAGATACTACTGCTAGGGATAGAGCAGTAGTAAGTGAAAATAAGGGTAAAGGGGCTAATGCTGTTAAAGCCTCAGCATGCTTGGTTTGGAAAGACAAAAACAGTAGTGCATCAAATACTTTCAAGAAATATTTTTACATTGATGCACGAGGCAGATCCAAGTCTATAATGGCTTGGATCCCCAAATGAGTCTAATTCTCTTATTTTATGTGTAGGGCAACCCATAACAAAAGGAGTACAAGGAAAAAGGAGTTATTGACAGTGGTTGCTCTAGGCACATGACTGGAAACAAATGCTATCTTACTGAATATAAAGATTATGATGGTGGTTTTGTTTCCTTTGGAGAGTATATAAGGTAGAAAAAGCTTTATATGGTCTACATCTAGCTCCTAGAGCCTGGTATGAGACCTTGTCTACCTACTTAATTAAAAATGGATTTAGAAGAGGCACCATTGATAAGACTTTGTTCATCAAGAAGGACAAAGGTGATATCTTGCTAGTACAGGTGTATGTTGATGATTTCATCTTTGGATCTACAAAGAAGTCTTTATGTGATGATTTTGAAGGTTTAATGCACAAGAGATTCCAGATGAGTTCTATGGGGGAACTCACTTTCTTCTTAGGTTTACAAGGAGGATGGAATCTTTATTAGCTAAGACAAATATGTGGCTGATATATCTGATGAAGTTTGATTTTTGCCATTGTAAAGACATCAAGCATCTAATAGAGGACTAATTAGGACTTTGGTTAAAGGATGAAGAAGTGAATCTGTAGATGTTCATTTATATAGATCAATGATTTTTGGATTTTCATTGGTGTAACTTAACGCTTCTAGGCCTACATAATGTTTGCTGTAATGTGCATGTGCAAGGTTCCAGGTTACACCATAGACTTCCATCTTCATGATGTGAAAGGTTTTTTAAGATACTTGAAAGGTCAATCTAAAATTGGGCCTTTGGTATCCTAGAGCATTCAACCATTTTGACTTGGAAGCTTTCTTCAGGTTAGCGTTATGTTGGTGCTAGTCTTGATAGGAAATTCCACAACAAGAGGTTGTCAATTCTATTGGTATGAGGATTGATTTTCATATATGCACTTGTAAGAAGAAGGAACTATAGATGCCAACTCTATACTTAGAGAAGTGTTGGTTGCTGCTGCTCTTTAGTGTGCACAAGTTGCCCTTTGATGTTCCAATTTCAAATGCTTGATTTATGGGTTAAAATCTTCATGAACACCAAGATATAATTGATTAAATGGTTGGAAATGCACCCATTTACATTGTTGAAGAATCAAGTTATTATACTCTAAGCTATGCACATAGAAGATAAGGAACCCATTTCATCAGAGATTCTTATGAGAAGAGGTTGATTCAAGTGATCAAGATTCACACAGACTACAATGTTGCAGATCTTCTACAAAGGATTTTTGATGTTAGCAGGTTCAAACTTTCTAATTGCTTGCATTAGATTACTTAATCATCTGAATATTGTTGAGTGTTAGGTTTAACAGTTCTTAAACTTTATTCATGGGTTATGCATAAATATGGACTCATCGTACGAATTCTCCATGTCTATCTAGTCTTTTCTAGTGTGCTTATGATGAATGAGGCTTGTTGTTGTTATAATTATTGAAGCATTGTTTTAAAAAATGTTGAGGAAAATATTAATACTGCTAAGTATAATTAGTACTGTTAGTTATACTTAAGACTGCTAGTTAAAACTATTAGTCATAATTAAAACTGTTAAACAAGAAAATACTTTAGATTGTGTATTCTTGGTTTTGGACTAACATTTGCAGGCTAAGCACATTGAGAATCTGGTATTGAATTAAGGGGAGGCTATGTTGTCTATATGCAGTCAAGAATTGATGGAAGGACATGCTTTTTATAACAAAAAGTGTGTGTTAAATCAAAAAGAGGTTGGGATGCAAAGATACCTTAGTATAGTGGTCCCCCTGAAAAGGTTAGTAGATGAGGCTGTCTTTAAGGAGATGGGTGACAGAATGGAAAAGGGCTGCCACTACTGCTTCTAGCTTAAAAGCAGAGCAGGACAATGGTAACATCAATAGGACCCAATCCATGGCAACACTTAATGAGCCAAGTCCTTAGGGAATTGGTTCAGGTAGTGGTCCCAGGTGCCAAGATACCATATTGGGGGGTGTAGATGCTCAAACTAGGTTTGAGACTACATCTAAATAGTCCAATGATTCACCTCTCTCAAGATTTAACACATTTAGAAGTGAGGAGGACAGTATGAAACTAATGGAATTGATGGCACTTTGTACAAAATTATTTGCATTGGTAAGCTTAAAAGAAAAGAGAGATGTGTGCTTTAAAACAGAAAGAGTGATTTGATGAGCCAAAAGAAATGAGAGATATTATGAGCATAAAAACAGAAAGAGAGCTTGTGAGAATTAATGATGGAGATGCTTTTTGTAATGAAATTGAAGTTAATTAAAGTTAATGCTGGTAACTCAAGCTTTAGGTCAATACTTAATGCTGCTAAGCTTAAGTTGATGTTGTTGACGTTACTACTGTTGGGTTACTTACTACTGTTAGGCATGAGTTAATGCTGTTAGGCTTAACATAGTGCTGTCAGTTGAGTTATGCTATGAGGGTGGTATAGGGATGTTGAAGTTAGTTTGGTGTGCTCAGGAGGATGCATCCAAATAGGGGAGGAGTATTGAAGATCTTGATGCAAATGTTGAAGTACCTTTGGTTGATAAGTCTCAAAGAAGGCAGGATGAAGACTTAATGTTTGATACTGGTGTTATTGATAGTGATGAGATGTTTGTGGATGCTACAACTGGTAAAAAGGAAGAGCAGAGTACAAAAGTTGATGCTATGGAAGTTAGTACTGCTGAACCCAGTGGGAGGGGGAGGTACTACTGATCCGAACCAGTTATACTGCTGGTGAAGTAAGTTTAGACTGATAGTGAAGCAGTTTTAATGCTGGCTGTTGAAGATTGTGTTGCTCCTACAATTCCAGTTATATTGCTGTTTCCTACAACTCCAAATTACTCAAAAGATGACACTTTACTTGGCTCAAACTCTGATGGAGATTAAAGCAGCTAAACCAAAAGTTGTTACAACAACTGCTACAACTGTTAGCACAAAGACTAAGGCAAAAGGAGTTTTTATACAAGAGCCAAGTGAAACAACAACAAGAGCAGTGATAACACCTTTAAAAGTACAGGCTAAAGACAAAGGCAAATCAATCATGGTTGAGTCTGTGATACTATTGAAAAGAAGGGACTAAATTGCTCTTGATGCTGAATTGACATTCATATTACATGCTGAAGTACAAGCAGAGTTGGAGGCTATAACAAAAAGAATGGGTTGGACCAAGGAAGTACAACTATTGCTATAACTGAGAAATGGAATGAAGTTCAAGCCAAGATGGAAGCTGATATGGAATTAGCTCAAAGACTTCAAAGTAAAGAACAAGAACAATATACAGATGAAGAGAAGGCAAAACTGTTTATGGAACTCTTGGAGAAGAAATGGAAGTTCTTTGCAAGAAAAAGAGAGATTGAAAAGAGGAACAGACCACCCACTAAAGCTCAACAAACAAATCTTATGTGTACATATCTTAAAAATATGGATGGTTGGAAGCTAAAGAGTTTGAAGAATAAGTCATATAGTGAATTTCAAAAGTTATTTGACTCAGGATATGAAAAGGGTAAATACTTTTGTGGATATGATTACAAGGATAGTGGAGAAAAGGTCAAGGAATACTCAAGCAGCAAGCTACTGTAGGTAGTTCTAAAAAGAGTTGGTGATGAGCTTGAATCTGTGTCAAAGATAATCAGAAGGTAGATGAGCAGGTAGAAGATGAAAAAGGTGATGATCAAGAGGAGATGAAGAAGCATATAGAGATTGTTGTTGAAGAAGAAATAGCAATTGATGCTATACCATTGGCTACTAAACCTCTAGTGATTGTTGAGTACAAGCTAATTAGAGAGGAATAATTGGACACTATCATTTGATTAGAGATGATGGAAAGTTTCAAGAGTTATTCTTCTATGATTTGTTCGTTCAGGGTATTGACAGAGAACGACTTGGCAAACTTCTAGAAAGTTGGTCACAAAACAGCATGGTGATACAAGGCCTGATGATGAACATGAAAGTGTTTTGTGAGGTGATTTAAAAGTAATGTTTGAAATAGACAATAAGAAGTGAATGTATTGGAGAAATTTACAAGGATACAAAGTGATTGTTTAGAAGCTGTTTGATTCCTGTGGAGTGCACTTTGTAAGGTTTGGAAATGTACATATCTTTATGCTGGTTGAGAAAAGATATCCCCTCACACCAATAACAATCACAAACATGCTCAACAAGAAACTTCTTATGATCAATGGATGAGATGTGCTATCAACTGTACAAGCTCATGGACAAAAGCAGGAAAAGGGTAATGAAGTGTTTTTATAAATAATCCTTGATGGTGTTGAAGACTTTTAATAAAGAAAAATTGAAGATTCAAAAAGATGAACATCAAGTTTAGGAGGAGGTTGTTGGGAATTAAATAGACTTCATGATGTTCTTGGGTTACTACTGCTCAGGTATACATTAGTGCTGTCAAGCTTAATTTAGTACTGTTAGTATGAAGTTACTACTGTCAGTGAAAGATAAGACTGCTCAGAATTGAAGACTTTAAAAATATGCTAAGTAGTTACTACTGTTAGTACAAAAGTTACTACTGTTAGTGTAACTTAGTACTGTTAGTATAACTTAGTACTGCTAGAGTAAAGTTACAACTGTTAGCATAAAGTTAGTACTGCTGGTCCTTACTACTGTTTATGCTTAGTTAGTGCTGCTAGTTATAAAGATACAATTGTTGAGTGATTACAATTGCTGGAAGAATTATGCTGACAGAGATGAGATCAAAGACATATCAGAGAAGAGATATGATTGATTGGAGAACATGATAGTTCGAAGTTAGTATTGAGAGTTATTTTTATAAAATATATATATTAGTTATTTGTTTAAAGATCATGATAACTTAGGAAAGTATTGTAAGCCTTGTTAGGAATCCTAGGAGTATTATAAAAAGGTGACCTAGGGTTTAGGAATTCAATGTAACAAAAACGGAGTCATTTGTATCAGACTACAAGGTTGTAAAACCCTAACACTATCAAAGAGTGTTCGGTACTTTTATTATTAGAGCTTATTGTTTTGATTATATTTTCTGTTTGTTAAACATACATTGCTGTTATTCTTCTTAGTGGTATAAACTAGATTCCGTATAGTTTATCTCATACACTCAAAGTTTCAATCTTAGTGTCTTTGGATTTATTCAAGGGTACTAAACCTTACATCAAGCTAAGGAATTTAAGATCTGTTCATTGGGATAAACAGGGTTGCTAAGCCAAAGATTCAGAAAAAGACATACAAACTCTACAGAACTCTACATCAATCTATTTTTTTTTTTTCTTATTTTTTTACTAACATAATACATCACTTTGGGTTTATAGATGCACCCATACACTTGAGTTTTAAAACTCATAATTACAAGCTAACTAATGACCTGAATTGAGGTGGATCAACATAACATGGAGATCATTTGACAAACATATGGGGGTATTAACTTAACTTTATTTCCTTATTCTTCCGCAGAATAAATACTACCATGAATCCCAATCGTCCTAAAACTGTATTTACAAGGATAAGGACTTAGCAACCGTGTACTCAAATAATTAACTTGGGTTAAAAAATAATGTACTAAAAGCGAGTACATACAAGGTAGGCTAAGGCGATTTGGGTGTAACAATTGATTTAAGGGTTAACAATGCGCTTCATTAATAGTCTAGCTTAACTGGAAAATTATGAGAACCATGAAAAAAGATAGGCTCGGTGGGTTTCACTAGGGGAGTCTTGCACTAACAATGAGTATGATGCATGGGTGTGGGATAGTTATATAGTTGATGTGACCATCATAACAATTACAGGTTAAAACATGGGTTAATCCTAGTGCCTCTTATCTAACAAATCCTAATACTCATTATGCGGTCTCGGGATGCATGACAAAAACAAGTTCTAAAAATTAATACACTACCAGTACACTCATATAATTTAATAATGATACCAATGCTCCAGAAAAGGCGACAAAGACCATATGTACATATCTTTAACGATAGAATAGATACATATGACTGCATTAGAACGTTAACTCGAGAAAGCTAAAGGTATAAACTGTCTAGTGGTAACAAAAATGGGTTAACTTGAATTCATATAGGTCTAAAGGCGAAACCTCACATTTTGGGAAGTGGAATTTTGGGGTTTTTTGTGCTAATCACTATAAATTCCGTTCCATGAGACGCGATTAATACTCGTTTTCATCGGTATACATCATAAAAAAATTAAATTTAGGTTAAAATTACCGTCTATGCTATGTTTTGATATATTACCCATCATTTTAAGGACAAAGCAAATGGCAATTGAAGGAATAGCTTTATGGTTATTATCCCCTACTTTAAGTTGAATCATTGTCCTCAATGTTCTTTAAAATAAGTACCCGTAAAACGAATTTAAAGGGAAAAGGAAAACACGTAAAAAACTAGTACTCCCTTGGTTGCCCAATAATTGAGAAAAAAAATGTGCGATAACTGGTATAATGCTCTCCAAGACAACGTCATATGAAACTTCCTAAGAACTTTCAAGCTTCTTCTCATCAAATATAACCTGTAAATCAAAGACAAAGACAACTACACCTGGCGTAAAATCGGCGGGATAATGATATATACAACGAAACTTTAGGGTTGACTCTATGAAAGCAGTAAAGATAGGATGAAAGTGATGATATAATCATAGGTTTCTGCAGGTTTACAAGAAATTACAAATTTTTAGACCATTGCCATAATTTAATATTTTGAAAATAATTGAAACATTTACGAATTTTCACATGGCTCACCGGCGGCCGTACGCCCGTCCAGGATAAAATCCTGACGCCGTCTCCAATCGCCGCCCGCACTCCTCTCGCTCAAATTTCTTCCTTCGATTTTTTTTTGTGCTCTCTCCCCCTCACTCTCTTATGCACGCAATTTCTATGTAGTTATTTACTGCATAAAAATAATGGCCTGAAACCATGTGATTAATTCATTACTATCATTGATCGAAACTTACGCGAATTAATCTAAACAATTTATTTTATATGTTTGAATTGGTTCTTATAAACGGATATTTTTCCCTATACTTATTTTATGCAAAATACCTTTGATTGTTAATAAGACCAAGTTAAAAATAAAACAATAGCTTGATTACAAATATTTCAAACATAAATGATAAACGAGAAGAAGTAAATCTCAAGAACACATTCTAATGTGGGATAATAAATTTGGGTTGCCTCTCAAAAGCATTTTTCTTTTTTCATTTTTTTATGAGTCTGTGTAGCTAGACTCGAAGTCACACGTTCTTACGTGACTTAACTTCATCTGCAACTCTAGTCAAATATTTGGATCCAAGCTCTAGAAATTCTTTGTAAAACCCTAATATTTTGCTCATCACGTACTCTACTCCTCTTTTCTTGTTTCTCGTTCTAAGTAGAATGACTTTGTGTGCTCTTTTTCTAAGTCTGACAGTGAGTTGTATGGCTCTATCTGATATGGCTTTTATAGGTAATTTTCATTGATTCTGTTTGTGAATCTCACTACTCCTCCAGATGGGTCATGAGTCATATTGGACATTTCAACAAAGGGCTTCTATAGTACTACTTGCGACAGCCTAGGGTCTATGATTGAACTAATATCCTTAACAATCATGAAGTCTATGACATAAGTGAAGTTTCCTACGAAGACGTGCATTCCCTTAATTTCCTTTTTTTTTCTTTTTCTTTTGAAATTGCTTACTCCCCTATTTGGATCACCCCTAGGGTCAAGTTTTCTTCTCATGATCCAATTATAAAACATTTGGGTCATGTGTTCTGAGGAAGTTATGATCTAGTAGGTTTTTATATGCACCTGTCCAATGTTGCATGGTATTCTTATGGTTTGACGGACTTCTTCTGTGATGTTGAGGGTTTCTCATAAATATTGAAGGTATTGGCCACTCATTAGTACTATGATATGCAAGTTCTTACTAGTCAGAAATAAGTACAAAATACTCCACTTAGTTTCTCCTGCTTATGCATTTACATCTACTCCAGGTCCCTCTTTGCGGGAATCATTATACTTTCTGATTATTTCAATAAACATTACGTCACCGTCATCCCCCTTAGTGCAAACATATTCTTTGTCGGATGATTGGGGAACCAAGGTGAGTGATTCAAGGAATGAATTAAGTTTATGAACTTTTTCGATGACGAATAAGGATGATGAATCAGGTGGTGAGGATAGGTTGGTATTGATATTTTCCATATTCATATTTTCTTCCTTGTTCTCCTCCTTCTGGGTTATTGTTTCGGGATTTGTCGGTTGCTTAGGACATACTGTGATAGCGTTGATGGAATTGTGAATTCGGGTTGAGCATTGAGGGTCTTCTGTTGGGTAAGAACGAGCAGACAAAACTGGAGCGATGGGGTTGACATTCAGTTTTAGGTTCTTAATTGTGTTGCTAGGAAGTGCTCCCATTATTCGATCGGTGATGGTCTTCTATGACTAGTCATTTTGTTGGTAATCTCGCTTAGTTATCTGTTTTGAAATCGGCTTCAAACTTAGTCAATCTAGCGTCTTGAGATGCCATGAAGTTAGACACCAATCCTTCGAGATTTGATTGACTGTTAAAATTTTGGGGATTGTTGTTGAAGGGAGGCTCGGGAATGAAAAACGTATGTTAGCTGAAAACGGATTAGGTGAGTTTGAGAAATTTTTTTTAAGAGTTTTCGGGGTTGTATCAACCTAAGGTTTTGGGTGAATTTTCATGATGGATTGTGTGTCACCAAGATTGTTTTGCTCGGGTTTGAAAAGCTAAACCACTTACCTCCCGCTTCGTTGGTACGCGAGGACGCATAATCAACAAAAGCTTTCTCGGGATTTTCCATGTAATACTGAGTGTCGTGCGGACCACTGTAGATTTCGCATACATAAGTGATTTTGTTCACTTGAACTTGCTATTTAGGAGCATGATGAGCTTACATTAGCGTTGGATTAATTTTGAGCATCGATGAGACGTCGGTCGGATGTACTCGGGACATCTTGAGGCAAAAAGTAGATTGCCTTGAAGGCTTTAAGCGGAAGTCCCTTGGGTCGTTCCATCTTTCATTGTAATAGATGGCAAGGTCATTCTATATAAGTGCCTAAGTTTCTTCGGTGATTTCCCCCCGGTCATGAAGCTTACCACCGGTCGATTGATCGATGGTGATTGACATGGTCATAAAAGATTTCGGACTTGGACCCACAGATCGACTGGCCATGTGAGGGGAATTTTTGGTGTAGTCCTGAAATGAGTCCGTGCTCAGAAAGAGATTTCTCCTTGATGTTGTGGAAAACATAACGGATGTTATTATGAGTTTTGTTAGTCATTCTCGGGGAAAGTATTGAGCAAGGGAAACAGTGTAGAGATAAGATCCTCCCATGTTGAGATGGATCCTGTTGGAAGACGTTCAAGCCAATTGCTAGCTTGATCGCGAAGGGGAAATTGAAATAAACACAGACGCGTTCTTTCCCTGTTTGCAACATTAAGGTCCAAGTGCTGTCAACTATTTTTAAAAGTCCTTAAGATGTTGGTTTGGATCCTCGAACCGAAGTCCGTGGAATGAGCATCCGTTTTGCACCAACCGGATGGTGTCGAATCAAAGAGGTACCACATTGGTTCCCTTCGGGGGGAGCTTAATGGTGTTCTGTAGCCCTGTGGTAGGTTTGGTGAGTAATCTACAAGAGTACGGATAAGATTTTTGTCTCCCATGGAGGTCAACGAAAAGATTTACGAAACAAATAACACAAAGAAAAGATAGATGATATGTGCTTGAACACATATCTTTTATTTCTTAATTTAAAGCTAAAAAGACCAATAATGATCAATAATGAAATAAAATGCAGTGTATTTGTTTGTATTATGAATTGTGTCTTGCAGGTAACGGATATATCATAATTGAACAAAAATAAATGGACAAAGCCAAGCACAGGAATGGAATGAGCGTGAGAAATTAAAGCCGAAGGCATATACATCCTTAATAGGCCAACCCATACCCATTTTATTGGGCCAGGTCAGCCCATTAACATTGTATCTATAAATCCTTTTTATAAACAAAGTCCATAAATCATAAATCCAATATCCCTAAACCTGGCCTAAGTCAAAGCCCAAACTCAAACCCGGTCAAAGTCCAATAAACACAGGGTTAACTTTACTATTCATTTTCCCTTCCCCCTAAATTTTGACATGAGA
The DNA here is from genome assembly GCA_026074375.1 of Tanacetum coccineum. Classification (NCBI taxonomy): domain Eukaryota; kingdom Viridiplantae; phylum Streptophyta; class Magnoliopsida; order Asterales; family Asteraceae; genus Tanacetum; species Tanacetum coccineum. The sequence goes on from BQNB010066586.1 coordinate 14,982, forward strand.
CAAGTAACAAAGGGTAAATCCCTCCATATACCAATCACACCACCTCAAGTGCTTTTCTAGAAGCTGCGCTCTATGACACTCTTGACACTTACAAGTCCGATGTTGGCAATCTTGATGGAATTGGGGTTCCCCACTTTTGGGGGGGATATGATTGGAGCAAAAATGTGTATGAGATCCAAGGGCTCAGATAGGTGGATATCGAATCAAGGGCTGAGATGGAATGATAGAGGACGATACCTGACAGATCTAGATTCTTCCTTTCATCCTATAAATTAGAGAGGATTTCACATAGATGACATCATCTAGGGCAGAGTAGTGTAATTTAGTTGAGTGTAGTGTAGTCTTGCTTTTAGCTTATTTTCTGTTTATTTTAATGCTTATTGTAATTTCCTTTCAAGTTTTAATGTAATCTTTTAAGTTTTAATAAAATTCAAGTTTTCTTACATATCTGTCTTTACATTACTGTTTTACTCTTTTGCATTTTGCTTAATCATGGTTCCAGAAAGTTCATTAGCTCTTTTTACTTTAAAAGTTAGTACTAAATCAACTTAAGCTCACCTTTTAATATATTGTTTCATTGAATCAATTCATATAACTGTATGCTTAATGGAATGTCTTTATTTTTGGGATGATAATCTAGTATTGGGATGGGCTTATTGGACTTTACCAGCATGTTTTCAACAAGCTGGAGCTTGTAGAATAGCTCTAAGAGCATTTATAGTCCTTGTTTAAGCAAAGGACCAAGTAAGATCTCAATTTCAATTTTATTGCTTATTTATACTTTAGCTTATTAAATTGCTTATTGTTGCCTAATTCTTCTTAATATAGTTTATAATTGCTTAATATTGATTGCTTATGGTTTAGATTTCATTAGATTTAGTTTTTACATTGAACTGCCTATTTTAGCTTAATTTAACTTAATGCTATAGCTTATTGCTTTGTGCCTATCTGTGGTAGATTAATGGTTAATTATGCTTAATAAACTCATTTCATAATCTGTTTTTACAAATTTTAGCTTAATTAAATCTTTTATAGCTTAAAAATGAAAAATCAGATTATAAATGGGTGTTTAGCACAAGCAGCACTAAAATATGTTAGTATTGCCTGAGTTACTTTTGGTTTTTAAATCAATTTTGGAAAGCTCTTAGCAGGTCTTAAGTTTAGATTTCATAAGCTGCTAAGGTTTAGCTCTTAGTTTTAAGATTTAATCTATAAGTAGTTTAAATTTGTGGTGTTCTAGCTTTATAATATAGCTTATTTGCTTAGATCTTCATTAGTGGCTTATTGGTGTTAATTTCATGCTTGTTTATGGTGCAATATGCAGTAGAATAAATTTGGTTTAAGTGTTGCATTTTTCATTTGAGTTTAAATCACAATCTGTCATAGTTTCTAAGTCTTAGTTTCAAAGTTTAAAATCCAGTTTTCAATCGCAACTTTAGGTTAGATTAAGTTTGTTTAAGGATCTAAAATTGATAATATAAGCTCATTAGGTATCAAGCTTAATCTGTTTTTACTTTTTGAGGTTTTAAAACAACTTATACTAGATTAAATTTAGGGCTGCAATTAGCATTTAAACCTTAATAAACTAAAATCCAAAAACATAGTTTAGAGTAAACTGTCCTTTTCATTCAAGTTTTTCTAGCTTCTAGCTTTTTCTAATCTGCTTTATTCTTGCTTATTTGTGTTTTCTATAGTATAAACTTAATTTGTTTTTAGTTTTTAGCTTATTAGTATTGCTCATTTGTCTTTTAAGTTAGCTTAAAAATCTATCATAAGTCATTTAATAGCTCTTTTTCTTTGTAATCTGTTAGCTTTTTTATTAGCTTATTCCTGGCTTATTTTTAAGTTTTAATAAAAGTTGTTTTGTTAAAGTTGTTTGGTTTTGCTTATATTTTAGCTTTTTCAAAAAGAAAATATAAAAAATGTTTTGCAAAAAGGATAGGTCTAGGACTCGAACCTGCGACCTCACTCTCAACACACCAACACCTTAACCATTATGCCCTTGGGACTTTTTCGTTATTACTCTACACTGTTTTATTCTTAAACTCAATTTTCAGTTTGCTTATTCGTGCTTATTTACTTTTTATCTGCTTATTCTTTCAGCCAAATTTCCACTTTTCATTTTTCATAGATTTTAAATAAGTCAAAGTATTTTTCATAAATTTTCCAGATTTTTAATAATTAGTTTACTATTTTTAATATTTTATTTAGATTAAATCTGTTTTTAATTCATAAAAAATCAAATAAAAACCAAAAAAATATAATTTCTCTTTCAAAAATTATTTTAATACATTTAGGTTTTATAAATTTGCATTTTGAGTTTTTTAAAGTTTTAATTTGTCAATTTTAGTTAATTAGTTAGTTTAATTTAGTTATTAATAAGTTTTTAAATACGTTTAAATGTCGTTTGATTTTTAAGTTGCCTTAATTTTTAGATTAATGTGCCTTTATGTGCTTCCCTTTTGCGTTAATATATTTAGAATCCAAAACCAAAACTTAAATGACAATCAAGCTCGATTTACAACATGAACGTAAATTTCCATTCACCTCTCACCGAGGAGAACGATACCCGTGTTGATAACTTATTATTCTTTCCTAAGAATAATTTGTTTGATACTTTGCTTACGTATATGTATATGTATTTATTATATATAAGGGGTTTTTGACGAATATCATAAGGTATGCTCTTACAGAAAATCCAACTATCTATGTTTCACTCATCCAGCAGTTTTAGAACACTGCTACTGTCAGAACACTAGATAATGGAGAGATAGAAATAACTGCTACAATATATGGGAAAGTTAAGATTGTTTCTGAGGCATATATTAGGAGGCATCTCAAGTTAGAGGATTTTAATGGTATTAGTAATTTGCCTACTACTGAAATGTTTGAGCAACTTGCTCTTATGAGGTATGTGTCTAATTCTGACAAATTAACCTTTCAAAAAGGACACTTTTCCCATCAATGGAGGTTTTTGATCCATACCATCCTTCATTGTTTAAGTTCTAAGAAAACTGCTTAGGAACAATTTAGTAGCAATATAGAAACTGCTATCATTTGCTTGGCCACAAAAAAACCTTTTAATTTCTCTAAGATGATTTTTAATGAAATGGTGAAAAACTTGGAAAGTAAACACAAATTTTTTATGTATCCAAGATTTATTCAAGTCTTTTTAAACAAGCACAAGAGACTGCTTCTACCTCACAACAGAACTTATATTGCTCCTACCCTTACACAAAAACTTTTTTGCAATATGAGGAGGGCTTCTAAGGGTTATAATAGGGTGGACATTCTATTGTTTCCAACAATGCTTGTTCAAGGTCCAGTTGTTCAGGGTGAAGGATCAACAGTCCCAGTTGAGTCCCATCACATACCCACCGGTGCTCCATCAACCTCACAACCACCAAGTTCATCACCCTCTAGGAGAACTACCAGACAGGAATCTGTGGTTCCTCAGCCCAGATCTCCTACTCAAACCAATGTAGCAGATAAGGCTGCTTCCACAGGTGTGGATTTCAAACATGGAGGGGCTGCCACTACTTTCACTAGCTTAGATGTAGGACATGGCAGTGGTAACATTGATAAGACCCCATCCATGCCCTATGATTCACCCGCCCAAGAATGCACACACTTAGAAGTGATGAGGGCAGAATGCATCATAATAAATTGATGGATCTGGTTACAAAATTGTCAGACAGAGTTATAGTTTTGGAGACAGAATTGCAGCAGACAAAGAAAGTCTATGGTACTGCTTTTACAAAGCTTATCAAAAAGGTGAAGAAACTGGAGCAAACTGTCAAGATTAGACAAGCTAAAAGGAAGGCCAGAATTGTTGTATCTAATGATGAAGAAGATTTGAAGGATCCTTCCAAACAGGGGAGGAAGATAGCTAAAATTGACCAAGATCCTGATATTTCTTTGGTACAACATGATGCAAAGGTTCAGGGGAGGCCTGATATGGAGTCTAATTTTGAGTTTACTATTGCTGAAGAAGTTTCTACTGTTGAAAAAGGAGTTAGTACTGTTGAGCCAGTTTCCACTACTAGTGCATCAGTTAGTACTGTTGGTGCTAGTTCAGCCAAAGACAAGGGTAAAGCTATAATGAAGGAAGCTGAGACTATTCAGACCAAGACAAAGTTGCAGCTAGAACAAGAAAGACTTGGTTATGAAGAAGCTCTGAGGTTACAGGCTGAAATTAATAAAGAAGAAAGGAAGAGGATTGCCAGAGTACAAGAAGAAGCAAGCTCTTTCAACATTGAAGAATGGAATGAAATTCAAGATAGAGTTGAAGCTGATGAAGATTTTGCACAGAGATTACAATCAGAGGAAAGAGAGATGTAGAGCTTATCAATGAGAGAAAGAGATAGTTTGCTACATAAAGAGCTGAAGAAAGTAGAAACAAGCCACTCACATAAGCTCAACAGAGGACTTACATGTCTTAATATATCAAGAACATAGGAATTCATACACTGAAGCAGTTGAAGAGTTATTCTTTTAATTAAATCAAGAATCTGTTTGAAACTACAATGAGGAGAGTTTACACATTTGTTCTAATGGAGAGTAAAAGTGAAAGAGTAATTCCTGAGTTGGCAGCTGGAAGTTCTAAAAGAGATGCAGAAGAAGAACTTATTTAAGAAAGTCCAAAGAGACTAAAGACTAGAGAAAGCTCAGTACCAGCTGAAGAACCAAAGAATAAAGAAGAAGAAGAATTGTCACAAGAAAGGATACAACAAATGATGATAATAGTTCCAGAGCAAAGAATGAATGTTGAAGCTTTACAAACCAAGTATCCTATAATTGATTGGGAGATTTACACTGAAGGAGCTAGGAAGTACTAGAAGATCATCAGAGTTGGTAATCATACTGAGGTATATCAATTCTTTGATGATATGCTAAAATCAGACAAAGAAGACTTAGTAAAGCCGTGGAGTCTAGTAAAATAGAAGTTTATATCAACTGAACCAACAGAAGATAAAGAAAGAGAAATATGGGTTGAGTTGAAGATATTGTTTGAATCAGATACAAATGATGAATTGTGGAAGCTTCAAAAGCATATTCATGATATAACATAGAGACTGTATGATACATGTGGAGTACATCATGTGTCTACAAAATATAGAGTGGGTATCTACATGCTGGTTGAAACGGAATATCCTTTGTCAAGAGGTGTTCTTACACAGATGTTAGTTGCAAAACTTTTGGTGGAACAGGATAATGAAATGTCCAGAGAACTTCTTAGGAAGATATTTATGCAGGTTGAAAGGCCCAGAAGATGAAGTGTTTGGAAGAATCCTCTCAGAGAACAAGATTTTAATTCAAGAAACTTGATGATTTAGAGGTAGATCACAAGTTTAGGGGAGGATTGTTAGGAATTAAAGGTCTTCATACTTAGTACTGCCAAGCTAAGATTTTGTACTACTCAAGTTACAACTGCCAGTACTAACCAGTTAGTACTGCTAGAGTAAGTTAGTACTGCCAATACTAAACTTAAGACTGCTGAAGGACTTAAGACTGTTGCAAGAAGATTAAAGACTGCTAAAGAGATAAAGATGTGTCAAGAGATTTGTATTGACTTATTCAGAGTATATTCTATTAGTTAGAAAGACACGTATAAGTTTAACATTATAGAAGATTTATAGTTATCTTATAAAGGGCTCCTTGGTGTATAAAAGGAGATCCTAGGTTATGGTTAGAGATAGAGATTCATACATTTTTCATATATAGCTTCAAGGTTGTAAACCCTAGTACTACACAGAGTACTCGTATTATTCATAATAATATTGAAGCTTTTTAGTTATACATTGTTCATTCAGTTCATTGTTACATTTATATTCTTTTAAGTATTAAATAGTAGATTCCGCATACTCTTTAGTATTAACAAAGTTTCTATCATAGTTGTCTTGAATCTATTCAATACAACTAACCCTTTTACAAGGTAAGCAAGATCTTAAGTTGGGATCAACAATAAGGAACTCTTTACATGCGCCTCACTTGAGCAGAAGTAGAGGCACCTTGAGACTTGCTCAAGAGTGGTTTTTATTGCATTAGGATATTGTTAGGATTCTTGATTTGATGAGACAAAGTGAATAAAAGAATGAAACAAGATGGAAACAAGAAGGACCAAAATTATCATCATGAAGTTCTACAAGATGTAGAAGAAAATAAAGATTTGGTCAAAATAAGATAAGAATGAATATTAATGAGAAGATAATTAATTGATTCTCTCATTAATATATTAATTAGTTTCCTTGTAAGCCTAGGACTCCTTATGCTATAAAATGAGGTCTAGGCATTTAGAAAAATCCATCCATAGAAAACTAGAGCTCTCCCTATGAGAGTCTAGATAGTTAAATAGCAAGTCGACTGATGAGAGTCGAATAGTACACCATAGTTAGTTGGTGTAGCCCCAAATTATAGTTGGGGTAATAGGGAAACATTCAATAAAGAAAACCTTGTGATAACTTTAATTATGTTCTTTATTCCGATGCGTGTTATCAATCATTGTTATTGTTCATCCTAGATATATAAGATCTAATCAATCTTGAGCTATAAACGATCTTATCAATTGGTATCAAAGCCATGTGGCTCTCGATCTAGGATTTACAATGTTTTAGAAAAGTGTTTATTTTTTGTTTTTAGTAAATTCGGTGAAACTATGGTTTGTAACAAACCCTAGATAAATAAGACAGAAAGTATGGTGTTTATGTTTATGGTTTTTAGCAGCAGTTGTGATAAGGAAAAGCAGTAGGTCCTGATTGTTGATATATCAAGATAAGTTACAGAAGAAGCAACAGATTTATGTTATGTTCTGCTCGTGAACAAGAGAAAGCGCATCAAATATAACAACGGTTTTTACTAGGGATTCACTGCACCAGGTTAGGGTTTCCAAAACCCTAACAAAATTTAAACTTATAGCATATCATGAAAAAAGAAGCAGCAGCAGATAGCTTTGTTGATTTATAAAAGTATTGGCAGCAGATGGTCAAACAGGTTTATTTTTGGGTTCTATTATAATAAGCAAACCCTAATTCATAAAGGGTGCTTGGTGATATACAAGAAACAAAGAGATTCAGTTATAATGAATGAAGATTTGAAACCCTGATTTTTAGGGTTTTAAGTTATAGAAATAACGTGTGTATTACCTATTCGTATTATATGCTGTTGTAGGCCTTAAAGAATATTATAACAGCTCTCAACTGTTTGAAGACATGGTGTTTGTGCTATCTCCTATGATATTGTTCGAGCAATGTGTAAGTATTGAATATCAATGTTGGTGAATGCATGTGTTTGGTGGGCTTCAAGGTAAAAGAAAAAGGAAGCTACTATTCGTACACTAAGGAAAGCAGCTTCATGTTTTGCAAAAGAGATATTAAAAGTAAAATTGGGCACGTGAAGGCGACTGCTGCTTATTTCACTTTATATTGTATATGTACAGTTCATTGTATTCAAAAGAGAAATTTGGTACTGCTATTTGAAAGCAGTTTGTGGCTTTAACTGGTTGGAATGTATTAAGGCTTCATCGTGCTAATGTGTTTGGCTGAGGTGTATATTATTATCGTTGTTTACTTAAGGGGAAGCAGTTACACATTTTTTGATTTGAAGTTTTAGATTTTATACTGCTGGATTTTATGATTTGTACTGTTTGAGTGAAAACAATAGTTAATACTGCTCGCTGTTTTGTTTAGTACTGCTGGTTAGTGACAGATTAGCGACAGAACAGTGACAGGTTGGTGATGATTCAGCAACAGTTAAATGTGTCACTAATAACATGGGAGGAAGGAGACCAGAGTTAGCGACATCACAACAACAGTTCAGCGACAGATTATGTGTCACTATTTCCTATAGGAGGAAGGAGTTAAGTGCTTTGTAACAGTTTAGCTACGGATTAGTAACATAATAAAGTGTCGCTAAATGAAATACGTTAGTACTGCTGCACTTGGATTTTAATACTACCAGAGTTGTCCGACAAAGGAGTTTGTACTGCTAGGCTTGTCCGATATCGGACAGTACTTAGTTTTTCGGATGGATTTGGATCTTGGACAGAACTATTTTTCAAATAGTTTATTCTTATTGATTTTATGGCTCGGTTTGGAGATTATTAGAAGATGTGATTACGAAGACAGTTGATTATTGCTTATTTGATGTTGTAGTTGGGTTTCACAGGTGCGTGTCTTATGATATCTTAAAGTTGTGGTTGGCTTTTAAGATAACTTGTTCGTGCTTAAATGGTGTTGACGAAGACTTGTCAAAATCTAGCAAAGGTGTGTGATTTTTATTATAGGTGCTCAATGCTCACATTTGCTATCACTTAGTATGTGTCTCATAAAAGATGATGGTTTTGTCAAGAGGTTGCGGTCTACTTATATTTCACAAATTTATTTATAAGTTCGACGTCATGTGGATAGTGCAAGACATAAGACACAAGTTTGGGAAATTCAACTTCTTCATCAAATTCGTTATACTCAGTTTTCTTCATCAGTGATCACTACATAAAATCTACAGAGTTCGAGATTCAATATATGGTAAACATATTGGTTTCAAGGGAAGCTTATTGATTAAATGTTTAACCATCTACATGCACCACTTGAGGGAAAGTGTTTACAAGTTATCTACAAGAAGACCCCTATTGGATGATTATAAAAAAGGAAAGAAGACTACAGAGATATGATTTGCAGCTTATTATGTGTGGTGACATAGTCAAGGATTCTAATTCTTATCTTAAGTCAAGGGGAAGCATTGAAGATTTTGTTTTATTCAGGGAGATGATTACATCTCAACTTCAAGGGACAGAACTATTTTTCAAATAGTTTATTCTTATTGATTTTATGGCTCGGTTTGGAGATTATTTGAAGATGGATTGGGATTCTTGATTTGATGAGACAAAGTGAATAAAAGAATGAAACAAGATGGAAACAAGAAGGACTAAAATTGTCATCATGAAGTTCTACAAGATGTAGAAGAAAATAAAGATTTGGTGAAAATAAGATAAGAATGAATATTAATAAGAAGATAATTAATTGATTCTCTCATTAATATATTAATTAGTTTTCTTGTAAGCCTAGGACTCCTAATGCTATAAAATGAGGTCTAGGCATTTAGAAAAATCCATCCATAGAAAACTAGAGCTCTCCCAATGAGAGTCTAGATAGTTAGATAGCAAGTCGACTGATGAGAGTCGAATAGTACACTATAGTTAGTTGGTGTAGCCCCAAATTATAGTTGGGATAATAGGGAAACGTTCAATAAAGAAAACCTTATGATAACTTTAATTGTGTTCTTTATTCCGCTGCGTGTTATCAATCATTGTTATTGTTCATCCTAGATATATAAGATCTAATCAATCTTGAGCTATAAACGATCTTATCAGATACTTCCACAATTGAAATATATCCATTCTAAATCTTTTCTAGATTTTCTTAATGTATGCACTTTGACAAAGACTAATTAACTGCTTATATCTATCACTATAGATCTTGATTTCAAGGATGTGTGCTGCTTCTCCTAAGTCTTTCATGGCAAAACACTTTCCAAGATAGGATTTTATATCTTGTAACATTCAAATGTGATTTCCCATGATTAATATGTCATCAACATATAAGATTTGGAAAATAAGCATACTCCCACTAGCCTTTTGGTATGCACATGGCTCATCAAAGTTTTAAGTGAAGCCAAACATTTTGATCCCCTCATCAAACCTTTTATTCCAATGCCTTGATGCTTGCTTTAGTCCATAAATAGACCGTTGAAGCTTGCATACACGTTCTGGATATTTTGGGTTAACAAACCCCTCAGGTTGCACCATATAGACCTCTTTGGTTAGGTGGCCATTCAAGAAGAAAGTTTTCACATCCATTTGCCAAATCTCATTATCATAGTATGCAGCTATGGCTATAAGAATCCTAATAACTTTAATGTCTTCAACAAGAGATAATGTTTTCTCATAATTTACACAGTAGGTTTAAGTGAAGCCCTTTGCTACACGAAGATCTTTATAGTTGTGTACCTTGCCATCGATGTTAGTATTCTTTTTGAAGAGCCACTTGCTACTAATAGTTTTATCGTTAAGAGGAAGATCAACTAAGTCCTATACTTAGTTATCTTTCATGGATTAGATTACCACTTTCATAGCTTCAAGCCATTTATTAGATTCAGGATCTGACAATGTAGCTTTGTAGTTAGTGGGCTCATTATGATCATCTAAGTCATGCTCTTCTGAATCGACATATAAACATAGTCATGCTCTTCTTGTGATATGAGACTATCTTCATAAAACTTAGCATTTTGAGCAACAATAATTTTGTTCTCGGGTGGGTGGTAGAAGGAGTAACCCATTATTTCCTTTATGTATCCTACAAAGATACACTTAACAGATCTAGGTTAAAGTTTGGTAGGTTTGTTAAGTGTGTCACGCTTTACAAGTGCCTCACAACCCATACATTTAAGTAAGACAACTTTGGGGCTTGCCCATGCCATACTTAGTATAGTGTCTTTTCTACCTTCTTGGTTGGAATAATATTGAGAATGCCTGCAACAAACTCAAGAGCATAATCCCAAAATCACGTTGGTAAAGTTGTTTGACTCATCATAGAGCGAACCATGTCTAGCAAGGTTTGGTTTCTCCTTTCAGACACATCATTATGTTGTGGTGTATATGGAGGAGTACGCTGTGAGATAATCCCACACTCCTTAAGATGATCCAAAAACTCCTGACTCATATATTCGCCTCCACGATCAGATCGTAGAGCCTATATGGTCTTCCTGAGTTGATTCTCTACTTCTTTTTGAAATACTTTAAAGATCACAAAAGCTTCATGTTTATGTTTAAGCAAGTAAACATAATCTTAATGACTAAAGTTTTCAGTGAAGGCTAAGAAGTATCTAGCTCCTTGTCTTGACACATATCTAAATGGGCCACATACATCAGTATGTATAAGTCCTAGTAGATCTTTAGCTCTTTCTGTTTTATGCAAAAAAAGGCTTACGCACCATCTTTCCAGACATACCTGAAACGCATTTATTAAAAGACTCGTCGTTAGTTGATTTAAGAAGCTCATCATGTTGAAGCTTCTTAATACACTTCTTGTTAATGTGTCCAAGACTACAGTGCCACAAGAAAGTAGAGTCTAAGTTTAGCTTGGCTCTTTTATTGCTTATATAACAAATAGAACTATCGCTTGAATTAGAACTATGCAAATCAATTTCATAAATACTATCACGAGGAATAGCATAAAAATAAATTAAGTTATCTTTAAAAACTAAAATTCCATGATTCTTAACAAAATAGTTAACAAAACCATATCTTCCAAACGAGAAACTAAAATAACACCTCTGGTAATAGAAGGTGCATAGTGACAGTTATCTAAAACAATACATAAACCATTAGGAATAATTAAATCAAAACTTCCAATTGCTTCAACAGTTACACGATGACCATTCCCCACGTGCAGATTCAAAGCTCCTAGCTTTAGCTTCTTGCTTCCCCTAAGCCCCTAGGTAGTATTACAGATGTGAGTACCACAACCAATTTCATGAACCTAAGATTTATTAGGAAATAGTAGAGTTCTATTGTGAAGATACCTAAAGTTCTAGCATCTCTGTTTCCAAGCTTAGTTACTGATGATACAAATGGCTCTATCAGTGGAAGGACTGACCATAGCTATAATACGAGTGGTGTTACTGCTTGTATGTCTGAATATACTGCTTGTGTGAATGAAGTTACTACTACTATGACCAGGGTTACTTCTTTGACTGAACCTACTCCTGATTTTATGACTGAAGTTACTACTACTACAAGTGGGGTTGCTGCTTCAGTGACTGAACATACTGCTAAGCCAATAGGCTCTACTGGTGGTCCAAATTCTGCTATCCTGATTTACACTAGTATACATATTTAAAAAGGTATACCAACGGTAAATACGAGGATGTTTTTAACGTAGTTGGTGTGGTACCTTCATCCCCCAATAAGAACGGAAGTGAAAAGGTTGGTAAGGAACATGCTATGAATGACATTCCATCATCATATGCTACTAAGCTTAGCCCTACGTCTTTGACTATCCTTAATTTTTAATTTAGTTTTTTTATAATGGATTTTCGTAACTCTATCTAATTATCATGTTTTAAACAGGATGATCAAGATGAGTATTGTTGATCTAAAGCCTAAAGGCAATGCCTCTTTTGAAAATTTTATGACTCTTGCATATTGACAGTTTTAACAATAATGTTACTCGATGTTGCTAGGATTTAGTACTGGGTTGGCTTTCAAGTATAAGTAAATGTAATCAGTGAATTAACGTTTATCTGCTTACATGCTTATCAAGTTTTATATCGGCCCTGTTAGGATTGGTCATTTTGTTATGGTAACATCATCAATTTTGATTGTTAAATTGCATACACTATTATATCATGACCTGCACATGTTGATGGTTTATATTTTTTAACACTAATAAATAAGAAATTGAGGATCCATTAAGAAATTGGGGATCAACTAGAATAGAAAAATTACTTATGTTTTTATGTCTTTAAGACTTTTGTATTTCCTTAGTTGGCATTTGGCAGTAATTGATGTTTCACCTATTTGCTAATGAATATATTAATATGTGGTATGTTTCATTTTAATGGAAAAGAGGGTCAATATGATGCTTAACTTACAAGTAAACGGGTCATCGGTTTGAAACTTGTGTAGAATACTAGTAATCTCAAGATCAACCAAGAACAATAAGTGAGATGTGGGTTGGATTGTTAGAGAAACTTGGATGGAATATGGATGATGTATTAATGAAATGAATGGAAAACAAATGGAACAACCAACCCTCTCTAAGACTAGGAGAGGGTGTATATATACTACATTTGGCCGGCCATGGGCTGGAGTTGGGCCACCCATGGGCCTTGGGCCGGACTAGATTACTAATCTAATCCTTATACTAACTATGAGCTAAGACTTGTTACAACTTTGGAAGTGACCGACACTTTTCGTGTTTCCAACAGAACTCATTGAAGAAGCACAGGAAATGTTAATAATTTTGAGTCAATGGAACAGAAAGTTGACGGAAAATCTTCAAAAGAAAATATTATTCAAAAAGAGATCGATCGACTTTTGGAAGTATCTTTGACAAGTGAAATTCAAAAATGTGTGTTGATTTCTGTTGAACAGCAGAAAAATGAGTTGTTACAAGCTGAACTTGCGAAAAGTTCAAGTGACTCCAAAGATATCCAAGCCAATTTACTCAAGAGAATCAAAATTCTTGAAAATGATTTTAAGTGATCACAAGCTCAAAGTATTGATTTTGAACTAAACTTACAACATCAAAAAGAGAAAATGGCTTGTGATGTCTCTTGGAAGTCAAAATTGTCAAAGATAAACTATGAGAACGTGCTGCTAAAAACACAAGTGGATTCTGTTGTTACAGAAAAAGAAAATATCAAACTTGAGTATCAAAAGCTTTTTAATTCAATAAAAACAATACGGACTTAACATCAAAAAGATCTTGATGAGTTGATTGAACATGTTAATCAAAAGACATATGCTTATGTTGATGTGCGTGCTCAGAATCAAGATCTTTTGATAACAATATCTGAACTCAATAATAAGCTTAGAACTGTTGACAAAGGAAAAAATGTGAACACTAAGTTTGACAAATATGAGACCTCATGAACACTTCTTTGTGTAACACCATTGCCTAAAAACATAGCAATTAAGGCTAAGAAACTATCAAATTCTAAAGTCAATCCAAATAGGTCAAAACAGTCACTTCACATCCTCCACCCAAAAACGAGCAAGGTCAAAAACAAAATGAGAATGTACTTGCACGAGGAATGTATAGAATCATAAAAATAGAGACACAGACATCGGATTTTAAAACTAACATAAATGTTTCTAATTCCACAGGTGTAGAAAGTTCTAATAGTGTTAGAAGACCAACGTCTAAGGACACCAAATCGAAGAATAGAGTTTTGAAGAACACTAATGCTAAGAATTCAACTGCACATGTTTGGAAGATGTCACATAGTCTTAGTATAGATTCTAATAATTGTGAAACAATGAATTCGACTATTAGTCATGTAAACAAAAGTGTATAAATTACCAAGAATGTAACTGTTGTAAATGACGGTTCGAATATTGTTTGTGCTTCTTGTGGTAAAAATGTGTTTTTACTTTCTCATGAAAAATGTGTTGCTTGTTATGCTTTATCTAGGAATTCTAGTGTAAAAAGAGCCTTATTCAATACCTCTATAGCAGCTAAATCAAAGACTATAGGAGCTACTTCTATAGTTGAGAAATCTAGATTAAGCGTTGCTAAAAGCTCAATATCAACAAATAAGGTCTCTAGTGCATTACCACTATCTCTTGATTAAAGTCAAAGTAGGACACTTAGTAATTTGATGTGTCTTTATGTGGTGTTTATTTATGATAGTTTAACTTTTAAATTTATATTTTGCCGACTTAACCAAAAACAACACTTTAACAGGCAAAAACAATACTTTAACGGGCAGTCTACTCGGTCGGTGGTAGATTCGTGGTAAGTAGGGTATCAAACACTTGAAGCGAGGTTAAATCTCTTAATTTATTTATATCTTGGTTGTCTAATCTAAGTTAATTCTAATCTATGTCAAACCTATGCTAATCCTATGTTAATTCTAATCCTAATTCTAACAGGTAAAAGGGGGGTTTCAGCCTAAGTCTTCAGAAAATTTTGGTTCAATCCTACAAAAAAAATCACAAGCATAAACAACAAGAAATTAGAAGAGTACAGGCCTCCTCGCATCACAATAGAAATAAGAAAGAAAATAGAAGGATAAGCATGGGGTGCCTCCCACGAAGCGCTTTGTTTTTGGTAACCGAGTCACATAGCTTGACTCGATCCCCGAATTCATTCGTCCTTGGAGAAAGTAAATGGAAGAGAAAATCTTAATCGGGCTTTCATTAATGTTTGGATAAACATTAAAGCACATGAAAGTTCCATCCCGATTGAGATGCCACTGGCTCTGAGTGGAGATGTCGGGGTCAAAAATGGTGTCCTCATTCTCGGTGGAGGAAAGTAAAGGAGAAACCTCAGGGTAAGTGAGATACAGAAGAAAAGTCCGAATGACAAATGTAAAGGAATTGTCAACTTCAACATTAATCTCACCTCCCCCTGGGTCAAAACATTCATCTTCATCAACATTGTTTATCACGGGAACATCGGGTTCCATGTCAAAGGTTAAACGTTCATATTCGGGAATGGGATCATTGTTAAGCAAGTTGTCAATAATATCCTCTTCCGAGTCAAAATCACTTTCA
>BQNB010066587.1:7164-34506 GCA_026074375.1 Tanacetum coccineum
GTACCTTGTACCCTAAGAGTGACTATCACCAAGTCGGTTGGAATTATGAAACTCAACAAGAGAAATTATTTCGACCACCTATGTACAATCAATGGAGTCCATATCCTCCGTTCCCTTATAGGGATCAACAAAACGATATGCATAACATTAACGGACCCATGAGATATTGGGGACCGAATGCTTGAGTTGTCCTATGAATATAGGTACGACATAAGGTCAAACTTAAACCGGACGAATGGATCAAAGACAACGGTTGTTCGAGACACATGACGGGTAACAAAAAACTCTTCTCAACTTACAAAGAAATTGACGGAGGTAATGTGTTGTTTGGTGGTAATACTAAAAGCAAGATCATCGGTAAAGGTACGATCACTCATAACTCCCTCTCTATTCATGATGTTAGTCACGTAGAAAACCTTAGCTTTAATCTTCTTAGTATTAGTCAAATATGCGATAAAAAGTGCAAAGTATTATTTAGCGAAACCGGTAGCGAAATACTCAAAGACGGCATAACCATAGGAAAAGGAATTAGGAAAAATGGCCTTTACATAATGAAAATGGGGAACTCACCAAAAGACACCCTTTGTTTAACCTCAATAGATGATACTTCGACCTTATGGCATCGAAGATTGGGTCACGCCAATATGCGACTTATACAATCGCTATCATCTAAAGAGCTAGTTAGAAACTTACCAAAACTAAAATTTGAAAAACTCTTTTGCGACGCTTGCAACGTCGGAAAACAAGTACACGAAAGCCATAAGGCTAAAAACATGGTTTCAACTACTAAGTGTCTAGAACTTTTACATATGGACTTGTTTGGTCCGTCGGCCGTTCAAAGTTATGGAGGAAACTTCTACACTTTGGTCATTGTCGACGACTATTCAAGGTATACTTGGACAAGATTTCTAAAACATAAAAATGAAGCTTTTGACCACTTTGAAATTCTAAGCAAAAAGATTCAAGTTCAAAAGGGTTGCCCCATTATTTCAATCCGCACTGATCATGGTCGGGAATTTGATAATGAAGTACAATTTGGAGCCTTTTGTGATGCTAATGGCATTACCCATAACTTTTTGGCTCATCGTACTCCACAATCAAATGGCATAGTAGAACGTAAGAAAGTAGACCTCTTACAAGAAATGGCTTGAGCACATGCTAAATGAACCATCATTCCTTTTAAATTTTTTGATGTAATGCCTGTGGGAAGCCTCCAACTTACCAAATTCTAGAAGAATTCTTATTAGACCTTTCCTAGGAAAAACTCCTTATGAGCTTTTCCAAGGTAAAAAGCCATCTCTAGAACACTTTAAGTATTTGGTAGTAAACGCTTTATTCTTAACACCAAAGATTATCTAACAAAATTTGATCATAAATCAACCGAATGTGTATTTTTAGGATATTCTCTCTAAAGAGCAAAGTTAATAGTCTTAATAAAGAAAGCTGCAAAGTAGAAGAATCTCTCAATGTTAAGTTTGATGAAACTCCCCCTCCTAAATCATCACCATTAGTAGATGATGATATTCTTGAAAATGATATCATAGAAGACCAAGATAAAGACTTAGAAATCAAGGAAAATGAACCATTTAACAAAGAAATCTCAAACATCAAAAGCTCTAAAGATCATTCCCTAGAAACCGTCATAGGAAATCTTAATGAAAGAGCCCTAAGATCTCAAGTCTAAAATCAAAGCAACTTCTTCTGTTTCGTATCTTCCGTAGAACCTAAAAATATTAAGGAAGCCATAGAAGACGAAAGTTAGACTATAGCTATGCAAGAAGAACTAAATCAATTAAAACAAATGATGTTTGGAGTCTCGTTCCCCCTCCTAAAAACCAAACCATCATAAGTACAAAATGGGTCTTTAAAAACAAACTTGACGAAAATGGAATTGTATCTAGAAACAAAGCAAGACTGGTAGCTCAAGGATACAATCAACAAGAAGGAATAGATTTCGATGAAACCTATGCCCCCGTGGCAAGATTAGAATCTATACGAATTCTTCTTGCGTATGCTTGTGCTCATGACTTCAAACTCTTTCAAATGGATGTCAAAAGTGATTTTTTAAATGGTTTTATAAACGAAGACGTCTATGTTGCTCAACCCCCTGGATTCATAGATTTTGAAAAACCTAACCACGTTTTCAAACTCAAAAAGGCTCTTTACGGTCTCAAACAAGCACCCGAAGCTTGGTATGACAGACTTAAAGCATTTCTCTTAGATCACTTGTATACCATGGGATTAGTAGATAACACTTTATTTACTAAAAAGAGAAACTCACATATCATCATTGTCCAATATATATGTGGGGGGGGGGGAACGACATCATTTTCGGATATAAAAAACTTTGTCAAGTGCTTTGCGATGTTTTCCTCAAAAATCATGCATGATGAGTTTGAGATGAGGCATGATGGGTGAATTGAATTTCTTCCTCGGTCTACAAATCAAACAACTCGAAGATGGAATATTCTTTACCAATCTAATAGGTCATTAAGAAATGCTTAAAAAATTTGGTCTTGAAGACTCCAAACCAATCAAAACTCCCATGTCATCCAGATACCAACTCACCCCGCGGCGGAGACTCCGGTATAAACCATTGTCGACACTATATTTCATGGCATGTTCTTGGCAAGTTTACTCGACTAACGGCCAGTCGCCCGGACATCATGTTTAGCGTTTGTCTTTGCGCCCATTTTTAAGAAGCACCAAAAACTTCCCACCTTGAAGCCGTAAAAAGAATCTTTCGATACATCAAAGGTACATCCCATCTAGGCTTATGGTATCCCAAAGGAACCAACTTAGAAACAATCGTCTATGCCGATTCTGACCATGGGAGACTACGTCGATCGCAAAAGCACTAGTGGTGTATGTACATTCGTGGGTTGTTGTCTTACCTCATGGTTCTCCAAGAAACAAACTTCCTTAGCCATCTCTACCACTGAAGTTAAATATGTCTTCGCCGGAAAAGCATGCCAACAAGCCTTATGGATGAAACAAGCTCTGGTGGATTATGATATAAAGTTAGATGATATACCCATTCTTTGCGACAACAAAGGAGCAATTGGCCAAAGTAAAAATCCCGTTCTTCACTCTCACACCAAACATATAGAAATTCGTCACCACTTCCTTCGTGACAATGTCCAAAAAGGAAATATCACTATAGAGAAAGTCAACTCCGAAGATAACATTGTCGACATCTTAACCAAACCTCTTAAAAGAGAACCTTTCAATCTTCTCAGACTAGGACTTGGCCTCATGGAACCAAACGCTTAATCTCAACGATTTCTTTTAAGTCAAAACATTTTCTATTGATTAATACAAATAAAAAAATTATGCAACTTGAACGTATTCAATGAAACACATGGTCAATATGTCATTTCATACACGTTCAATTATGGCTATATTAAAAGGAGGCTTAGGGTTTTTCTTGTAAAACTAAATTTTCACTTCTGAGTCGAGAAAAACCGCACCTCTAACATATCATGAAAATTTCTTCTTCAAAATTTTTCAAGTCGGCAGTGCCATTCATCTTTCAAGCCGGTGCCCTTCGTCGAATAGCACCGGCAGAACCGCTATGAAATCAAAGAGTATATATTAAAAAATAATATAATACGACATTTCATAAATCCTTTTCATAATGTTCCCCTCATTTGTCACATCAATCAACTCCTAATAGTATAAGTTGACCTATGGCATATTCTAATCATTGTTTTATATCTAAACCAACAAGTAATGCATTAAAATCACTCAACTTCCTTCTATTAATATTGGAACTGATTCTTGCATTTGTTCTTCAACATCATTCTGTCTCTCAAAAAATGACTAATATATAACAAAAAACTAAACCTATAAAGGTGCTCGCACGTCGATTAAGCGTGTTTGGACCTTCTAGGCTTCAACATATCACTGAGGACCTCTTCACCTCCCTTCCAACCTCTTCTCATCCTTCAGTATCTATGTATCGAGGACTCTCCACTATACTACCACAAGCCCATAACTCTTTTATTCCTCACATGGATCACCATCTTGCAACTTTGACAATCTGCGGAGTACGCCGATATTATACACCTCCACCAGTTTCTTAGCACACCTTCGGATTACGAACGATACCACGGCTTTTCCACATTGCCGACGGGTGCGGATCACATTGCTACCCTCACTGACCCCCCAATTGAACTATTGTTCTCTACTCCGCCTACCTCTACTCAAGCTTTTCTCAACTCTCTCGAGGATCTTCTACCCGCAACAACCAATCCTCCACCTCCTTGTCCATCATTTGATACCATTGAGCGTCTATCTAATGAACCACCTCCCATTTCACCCATTGATTCATCTTTTCCCTCTCCCACTCTGAACATGTAACCACCTATCCCACCATTTCCACCGCAATGTTCACCAAATCTACCTTCTAACGTCCCACCACTTCCGCCACTAGGACCCAACAATCCTTTTCCCATGCTTACTCATGAAATGTTTTGTGAACATTGCCAACGAACTCAAGTCATCGTCGACAACTTCCAAAGAGAAGTGAGATTCATTCTCAATCACATTCTCGACCGCCTAAATGTTCTCGCGCACAATTACTTGAAATAGGCCTAGAATGCTAGAATAAAATAGTTTATTCGTTAAGAATCTTTTGCTCTTTGTTGTTTTAATGTAATATCTTTAAATGTTTCATTATCTTAAATGAATGTTATCTATTGTTGTCATATGAGCATTTTTCTTGTTTAAATCTCGTAGACATTGACTTTTTTTAGTCAGGTGGTTCTGTTCGATAACAAGCCGGTTCCTTTACAGGAACAACACCGGCTAACCGGTACTACAGGAGACACTTTTAGTTTTTGGCTGTCTAACTTTTCTTTGTAGGTACTCACATAGCAAGGGGGTATGTCCCATTTTATTTAACCTATTTTTTGCAGACATCTATGCACCTCTCAAGGGGGAGTTGACCATTTCTCAGGATACATGGACTAACCTATTGATTAAAATATGGACTAACCTATTGCATACATCTTTTTGTTTTGACAAAAAGGGGAGAAGAGACCAATTGATTAAAACTAACTAAAATTCAGTAATAACCAGCTCTTAATCAATTTTAAACTTTGGGTTTTTTCATCAACAAAAAGGGGAAGATTGTTATACAATAAACCAGGTTAAAATGCTATTTTATTCCGTGCGCTCTTCATTGTTTTATTGATCGACAAAACTTGATAGTAACTCATTAGCAAAACTCTCTCTAAAAACATAAGCTTTCATAAAAACACAAAGTGACATAAAAATGTGTATACATTATTTTATGTAAACCAAAATTATACACAAAAATGTTTTCTAATTTCCCATCTAATTACATCATGCATGACCTAATCAAATGCAGCAAATTCAAGAAAAATCTCACAAGATTACACAAGATTTTTCAAGATCTTAAGAATCAAAATTCGGATTTGGTTACTGTTGGCCGGTTCCATTGTTTTTGGCTGCCGGTTCTATTCTCCAATGGCACCGGTGGAATCGGACTACGGTAATATTTTTGGCTATAAATACCAAGCCATTTCTTATGTTTTCACACATCACACACCTTATCATTAAGAAATACTCTCTTATCTACTGATCTTTCTCTCTACTTCTTGCATATTTCTTCTCAGCCACTTGTAGGTAATTTACTTCAAAAGGGAAATTACCGAGCATTCATTCGAGATGATCATAATTTCCAAGTACCTTGCATGTCGATCTCCATACTCTTTCTAGAATCTCATTGCTGAGCTCGTGATCATTCTTTGTAGTTGTTAGTCCATTCTTCATTGATATATAAGGGTGTAGTTGTCGTTGATTCTCGATTCTACCGTGTGAAGTCCGTATTTAGCTTTGTATTATTAAAGATGGTGTAACCATCGTGTTGTGAGGCTTCTCCGTGATCAAAAGGAGTATTGGTGACTTAGTGTTTTACATACTCTCGATTAGGTAACTCGCGGGAGTGGATTAGGGCTAAGTGGGAAGGTGTCCTTGTGTCGAACACTATATATTCTTGTTGTGTCCGGTTATATCTCTTAAACACTTTCTTTTACTTACTTTTATATTTGAACAAACCAAGATCAACATCAAGTCATTTCACACAAAGTTTCAAGCAAAATTTTGAAAAGATAATAATTAATCAAGAAAACTATTCAACCCCCTCCTCCTTCTAGTTTTCCACACTCCTTAACCACAATCCGACCATGAGATGACCACAATGGTGACCACTGCCCACCACAAGCTTGCGCTTAATTGATGTCGAGAATTTGGACTAGTTGCGGGTACTCTTAACGAACATAGTATGTAGTATCAATCACAAAAAAGATACATAATCTATTATTAAAATACAACATTTACTTTAAAAGAAAATTATTCAATATATATATTTTTTCTATCAATATTGACAGTATTGAATTTACATTACTTCTCGAATTTGTTTTCTTAGAAAGATGTATATTAACTCATCTAAACATCACACTATAACTTATTTGAAACTACTATATAGTTTTTTTGCTTTTACTTAGGCTGAACGTTATGGTGTTGAATTGCTAGGTCGGTCGTCCCATGTGAAAAAGACCAGACGCATCTTCCACCATGACGAAGACCACAAACAGACGCGTACCCCTAGACCTTTTCAATTCATTCAGTCTGCTACACGACCGAACAAATGAGACATATATCAAGAAAATAGAGTCGTTGTACGTATATAAAAATAATAATTAACCCTCTATAAAACCTCACATTTTCTTTTTAATTTTCAAACATATACACTTTTTATTAAAAACACACACTACAAACATTATGTCTCAAATGAATTATGAGAACTTATTTTTTGATGATACGGATGATGAAGCAGAAGTCAATAGTTTAGTCTGCAATTTTTTAAAAGACGTTGCTTTGGATATTCAAGCATCTACTCCTACAATCCGAAAAAACCAACGAAACCATATTGTTAGAGATCGTTATGGTGCTTGTGACCGTCTACTGAAGGCTTACTTTGCTAAAGAACCATTTTACAACGACTATTTATTTCGTAAACGATTCCGAATGGACCGACCACTGTTCACACGCATTGTTCGAGAATTGTCTGACAACTGCCCTTTTTTCAAGAAGGTCGTGATGCTGTTGGAAAAGCTGGCATTTCTGCTTTAGTGAAGTGTACCTCCGTGATTCGCCAATTAGCATATGACGCCGTTCTAGATTCTCTAGACGAATATTTACAAATCGGTGATAAAACTTCTCGTGATTTTTGATGGCTTTCTGTAGGAGGTTAGGAGTTTTATATGGCGAGTTGTTTTTGCGATGGCCTATGCAAACTACCGTCGAAAACCCCAATGCCTTTTCTGAGAAAAACATGGTAGGTTTCCGGGTATGATATGCTTGCAATTCGATGTCATTAAGGAATATCAAATCCGTTTATGGCTGGTAGTTTGCCAAAAACTACAAAGCCAACTTAGTTGGATTGTTGCTGAAAAGATAAGTTGCTGATGAAGATGGATAGCTGAAAATGTCAAGATTATTAAAGATCAAGATCAAGATTTGACAAAATGTTTGGATACATCCTCCAAGAACTTAAGAAGAATAAACTAGAGAAACATGAAGTTAAACAAGTTCAACAATCATGTTTAAGGGAGGATTGTTAGGAATTATACATTCCTGACTTAGTACCGTTAGTTATATACTTAGTACCGCTAGTAATAGTTATTACTGACAATACAAAATATTAAGTACTGCTCAGATAGTTAGTACCGTTAGTATAATATAGTTAGTACCGTTTAAGAGATATGCATGAGATATTATAGGAAAAGATATGCATTATCTTTTACGCGTTTTGTAAGTCAGGATTAGGGTTTTCCTTGGTGTATAAAAGGAACTCTCACGGCATAGTTTGATACATGAGTTCATTGTCAATCTAATAGTTAGCAATCAATATAAAAGCTTAGTTATCAATATTCATTGTTCTTCTTTGCATTATAAGTTAGATTCCGCATAACTTATAGTGTTCTTAATCATTGTTTCTCCTGTAGTTTGTGTGAATCTATTCATATTAACTACAACTCTTAACAAGGTAGTAAGATCCATATTCAAATGGATCCACATGCCTTTTACTGTGTGACCGTTAATTGCCTTGTTGATGGTGAACGCTAATGCATTAAATAGATCTATTGGGTTTGACAAGAATTCCATTTTGGGTAAAAAGGTGTATAAGGGTACGGTTGTTGAATTCAGCCACCATGTATACATTGGAATGACTTTATTTCACACTTAAATTGATTGCAACACCATAATACGAAATATACACGAAATCTGAACAAAACATCAGATTTATTAACCAAAATGATAAACCCCAACAAACTGAGAAAAATGAACTAAAAATAATACCATAATATTTAAAACCAGAAAGGCACGGAATGGTTGGAAGTCCACACATCAGATGAATAAGTATCAAACAACGAACTAATCACAGTACTGGAGCTAACCGAAACGGGAACCTCACAGTTTGCCAAGCTGAACAATCATGACACAGAACGGAGTCTTTTCATTATTATAACGAAATAAAATTAGAAGAAACAAGTCGACGCAGCACTTCAAACAAAAAAATTCAACCCCTGGATGTCCAAGGCGTTGATGCCACGTATGTTGACTAACAAGGAAAGCCAATAAGGGATAGGAGATGGAAGTTGTGACTAGGTTCAGTATCCCTATGCTATACATCGTAAAGCACCCCGACGCGTCAGAAAACCATAACACTTAAAAACCAAAACGGCATCAATTGCAATAGTGCAATTATTGCACGAACACACTGACGAACATATAATAAAATCTTAACAATTATAGGTGGAGATAAGAACATTATTTATGTGAAGAGATTTAGTTGGAGTTGGCAAAATAATATGGTCCGTATTGGTGACGGGTATATTATGACCGTCACCAACAGAGATAGACGGATAAAGACACGTATTAAAATTTTCACTAAGACGTATTAACCGGATTATTTAAATGAGAACTCGCACCTGTATCCATGTTCCATGCCTCAGTAGTAAGGAATCACGATGATCCCGATGACACTAAAAACATGTGATAATATCGTCTCATGTCTCGCACTTTGACCCGACTGTCGCAAGTTAACCGGCTGACCCGATTGACCCAAACCAAAAAATACAAGCTGACCTGGCTGTTCAATAGTGGTGGGCTGAACTTGCTGATATGGGCCCGATGGATAATAAACATGATGGGCCGGCTGAGTAACCTGGTGGGCCGAATGTGAGTTAAAGCTTGGTGGGCTGGTCATAGGTGAAGGAAGCTGGGCCGGTCCAAGGTATCCCGTGTGTAAAGCAACATGTACATTAGAAGAATTGCTACTGGTGGTATTCATATTGATAGTATGTAGACACGTGAAACTAAGATACCACAGAAACCAAGATATGCTTAATTTGTTAAATAAATAACAAATTTGTTACCAAAGAAACCAAGATACCACAGATCTAAAGATAAAGCTTAATTGTGAATTGATTTTTTTTAACCAAAAACAAATTACTTGTGGTTAGAAAACAAAGTAAGGCTGTGAATGATTTTAGTCTTTGTGATGTCGTGTGTTTAGAGTTTATTTGGGGCTGGACGAAGGTATAAAACAAAACAGGAAGAGGAGATGTATGCTAAACCAGATTCGTAACCTTAGCACGAATAACAACCTCGTGACCTAAAGCACGAAGAACAACGAGTTGTGTGGATTAATGACCAAGCACAATCACCAACACAAACTTGAGAAAAAAATCGATTGTTTTTAGGGTTTTATTGAGGATCGGTATGACTTGATACCACGTAGGATTGTGTGAAAGTGTGTGTCCATTATTATTAATATCAAGACTATATATACATGAGTTTGGACTATTTTAGAAGTGGGCTAAAGTCCATTACAAATATGACATAATATAACGGGCTAACAAAAGACACCCAGAGTAAGAAAAAAAGGAGGAAGGAAAAGTGATATAAATAAGATATTTCGTGTGTATATCGACAAAAAAATAATGAAAAAGCGACTTGCATCGGTTGAATTCCCAGACACTATTCTATCTTTTTGTTTCATTTAATGTTGAAATTTGCACAAACATATAAACAAAGAACAAAAGGTAAAACGCTTGGCTTGAAAAGCTATAACAAAGGAGACGATGTGTACGTGTCATGATAAGACATCCTATTAAGCATCTTTCGGTGTTTATGAGCCATCTAATTCATTTTTTAACATTAAGATATGTTAATGATATGATTTGTGAATAAAGTAATCACGCCAGTTTTGTAACATTAAGATATGTTAATGATATGATTTGTGAATAAAGTAATCACGCATCTACTCCCTAATCAATATTTTTTATTGTAATTGATTTCAAACTTGGACGGCTGTGTGTTTTTTCGTTTTAATATTTGTATCTAAAGGGTCGTCTACTTTAACACCCACACACTCTCACAAAAGTTGGCTCTAGTAATGAACTTATAAGATATGTTAGTTTATAAAATAAGTTTTGTTTGTCACAAAACTTT
Organism: Tanacetum coccineum; assembly: GCA_026074375.1. Classification (NCBI taxonomy): domain Eukaryota; kingdom Viridiplantae; phylum Streptophyta; class Magnoliopsida; order Asterales; family Asteraceae; genus Tanacetum; species Tanacetum coccineum. The sequence continues at coordinate 17,713 of BQNB010066587.1, forward strand.
ATAAAATGTTTTATAAGCCATAAGCGTCTGTAAGCGCAAATCCAATAAAACGGGTTTATGGGGCTCAAAGTTAGTTAAATTGCTTAAATACTTTTTAAAATATAATTAATTAACATACAAAAGCTTGAAATTGTTAGCCCGTAATATTATTATATATGTGTAATGGGCTCAAGCCTACATCTAGAATCATCCAAACTTATGTATATATTGTTTCGGTTATCAATAACACATGACACACACTTTATGCAAACCTACATGGTATAGAGCCTAATACCGGTCCTCCACACAAAAAAAAAAAACCCTTACTTTTTCTTCAGTCGTGCAAGGTCACGAGTTGTGTGCAAGGTCACACGTAATTGTTTTGGTCGTGCTTTAGGTCACGCTTGTGTTTCTTGTGCAAGGTCACAAGATTATTGCTTTATTTGTTTGGTTTTTTCTTGTTACCCAGATTCTTTTCCTCATCAATATTACTCACGTCAGTAATCATTCTCATATACATACCTTACATATTGTTTTGTTTTTTGTTCCCTAGAAAGTTGGATCCACAATTATTTAAATCGGTTAAAACCGGTTTTCGGTTATTAGAAAACCGGTTTTAAAAAAACCGGTTTTTCTAATAACCGGTTTCGGTTTTATCGGTTTTTTTGAAATTGGTTCGGTTTTTTTCGGTTATAAATGTTCGGAATCGGTTTTTATACCGGTTCGGTTTTTTTCGGAATTTAAAACTTCGAACATTTATTTAATAAACTTGTTAATTATCAAACATTTAATTAAACAATACACCGGAAACATACTAAACAAATACAATCATAACTTTTTATTTGCACCGGAAACATACTAAAAAAATACAACCATAACTTTTATTTAAACAATACAATTATACAACTAAAAATATATAAATACTAATACATTTCGAGCTTCGGCATGGCCATCACCCGAAAACATATTAGTGTACTCAAGTATGTCGAGCTTCGGCATTGCCATCACCCGTTATACTCAATCCATTAAATCTTCAAAAAAATCTTCTACATCTACGTCTTCAATATCTAAGTCTTCAAACTCACCTTCATCTAATTCGGTATTCGGAGGTGATATCCCTAAATCAACTTCTTCTCTTGCTATAGTTTCTTCAACGTCTTCTAATATCGGACCTTCCAACGATGTTTCATGTTGTACCCTATCTACTCCGTCCAAATAATCTTTCAAACATACACATACTTCCACGGATTCGGGGGTTAGTCTTGACCTTCTTTCCGATATAATTCTACCGCTAATAGAAAAGGCCGATTCGGAAGCTACCGTCGAAGCTTGGACCGCTAATAAGTCACGAGCCATAGCGGATAAAATTGGAAATTGGATTTCCCTTTCTTTCCACCAAGCCAAAATGTCAAAGTTTGCAAACTCTTCGGGACTTAAAGTTATTAAAAAGTTTGTAGCCATATATTGTCCCAACTCGCTTGTTGGGGCCGATGTTCGTTGACGCTTTGTAGCGTCTTCAAATAAACTATTATAAAGGTTTATATTAATGTCACTTGCCATTCGGGACGATCCGGCCCGCATTTGGTCAACAATTGGGTTTTGTTGTTGACCATATTTTGTTGCATAAATTCCAAATAATTTTTTAAAATTATCGTTAAATTTAAAAATTTGGGATCTTATATAGTCGGGGTCGTTACCGTCTAACCCAAAGGATAAGTCTAAATTTTCCATTATTCTTGTTATTAAAAGTTCTACGCCTCCAACATTTAAACATGGATTAAGTGCGGCGGAACAAGTAAAAACCAAAGGTAAACTAGCAAAATATTTTACAAATTTCTTTTTTATAACTTTAACCATTCTTCTAAACATTTGAGTAGGTGAGGTTTTTAATTCGTCTAATTTTTCCGTCATAGTATAAATTTGCTTTAAAACTAATGAGCTAGTTGGGTAATAAACACCCGATAATATAGTTGTTGCCTCTTTAAAAACTTGTAAAAAAATAGTTAAATCATTTAGTCGATCCCAATCTTGGTCGCTTATCGAAACGGACTTATTTCTACTAACAAGTATATCATTAAAAGCGTTTAAAGTCTCACGTTGTCGTAATATATTTTCAAACATCATGCAAGTAGAATTCCACCTAGTATTATTATCATAGCAAGGTCCTAGGGGTATTTCATCACATTATTTACGAAAACGTCTATAGTTCATTTGTCGTTCGTTACTCGAACTATATATAGTTACTAATAAACCCCTAAATTTCATCTTTAAACTATCACATATTTTTAATGCCGCTTGCACGGATAAATTTATAACATGAGCAACACAACGGGAATGAAAAAAAGCACCATCTAAAACGGGTTTTATACGTAATTTTAACATTTTCATAGCTCTAGTATTATTGGATGCATTATCTAGTGAAATCGTAAAAACTTTATTATCTAAATTATATTCAATTAAAGTGTCATGTAAATTTTTTCTTAAATTAGATCCCGTATGAGGATAACCAAATAGTTTAAAAGCAATTGTCCGTTTCATTAATAACCAAGATTCGGGATTAAACCAATGAGCCGTAACGGCTAAATAAGAATTTGCCGTACCATGTGGTGCGGTCCAAGTATCCGTAGTTATAGAAACACCATATTTATAATCACGAAAACCATCAATAATATCTTTTTTAGCCGTTTCCCATAATTTAAAAGCATCACTTCTAAGAGTAGTACGACTTACATGTTGATACCGCGGTTGTAGCCTCCTTTTGATGATCTCCGTAAGCTTGACGTTGTCGAAGTGGCTGAATGGAAGCGCTTGTTGAATGACAAACTTCGTAAAATCAAGTCGAACCGCATCATTATCAAATATAAAAACTTGACCATCCGCACCAATAGTACCTTGTGACGTATCATTTTGGCTAACCGCACTACAACCGCTCTTATGAGTCCTTAGTGTAGTGTTAGACGTGGGGTTATAAAATTTATTACATTTCTTGCAACGTGCCTTTTCCACCCCATCAATCATAACACACAAATCGTAATTAGACCGAACATCTCCTTTTCTCATAGTTGGTCTAATTCGCACAACATCATCATTTGTGTAAACTTTTCGTACATTGTTAGTAGAAACGGAGGGATTAGTGGAAGCTTGTTGTGATTGTGAGTTTTCCATTATAGATGGATTAGAGAAATTAGAGTATATATATCACGATTAGAGAAATTAAAGAGAGATTAGTGAGTGTTTTTTATGTGTTTTCAACCCCAACTCATTACATGTATTTATACTACCAATCCATGGCTTAAAATCATCAAAAAAATACAAAAAAACAAAAAAAACGTATATAAACGGCTATATGACCGTTTGGATATTTTTTTTTTTAAAAATCGGTTAAAACCGGTTTTTTATAACGGCTAGTTGACCGACTTTGTTGACCGGTTTTTTTAACCGGTTAAAACCGGTTTTTTTATAACGGATATAAAAAAATAAAAAATAAAACCGGTTATTTTAAAAAACCGGATAAAACCGGGTTTAGAACCGGTAAAAAACCGGTCGCTTATTAAACCCGAAAACCGGTCTAACCGGTTCGGTTATTTTTAACCGGTTCGGTTAAATAAAAACCGGTTTTTTTAAAAACCGGTTCCGGTTTTTTGGACCGGTTTTAAAAAAAACCGGTTCCTGTTTACACCTCTAGAACGGATTATATATATTATAGATTTGTTAATGGGTCATTATTGCTTATCGGGTTTATCGGGTATATCGGGTTAACCCGCTAACCCGATAACGAACCAATTTAAACCCTAACCCGACCCTATTAGACTATCGGGTATATCGGGTTGACCCGATAAACCCGATAAGCTAAGTTTGACCCGAATTAACCTGACCCTATAAAGGCTTATCGGGTTCGGGTCGGGTTCAGGTCGGGTCGGGTCAACCCATTTGACACCCCTAGTCATATATATATATATATATATATAGTTATGATCAAATAAGAAGTTTTCTTAAAATAAGAAGGATAAGAAGTAATCATAAACGCATATCCGAGATGCATCGACTTAAATTAGATGCATCTTTATAATCTTAGATGCATTATAACGCATCATAATGTGTTTTCTAGCTTTTAATTAGATGCATATATGTATATTAGATGCATTTCATAATTTCTCTTGTTTTTTGTTCCTCTGCATGCGTCAAAATCATGAAAATCAATTTGCACCATCTACACATCAAATTAACTTTCGAAACTCAAAATGGTGCATCTAAATGAATAGAAATGCATCTAATACAATCCGTTGCATCTCAAATATGTGGTTTTAGTCACTTCTCACCGCTTCTTATTTTAATTTACTTCTCACTAGATCCTTACTATATATATATATATATATCATATATTTCATTTCTATCGAGTTTATAAGAAGTGTTATATATAAGAAATAAAGTTAAGAAACTATCATTACATGTAATTTTCTTCATTTCTTAAAAAAAACATTTTCACTAGAGTTAAATTTAAAAAAGGCGTCACGTCTCGCGTCTTATCGCGCATTTTCACGTCTCATATCACGTCACGCATAGAGCCGACGTCTTAGTGTATTTCGTAACATGAAAGTCACGCTTCGCGTTTTAACGACGCCATGACGCACAGAACGTGGTTAAAATCGCATGATTGCTGAAAAGTGGGAATAAAACTTTTCTATCGATCTTTATAAATCAAATCATGCTAGCATGTTCTACTTGTATTCTTAAATCCTGAATATTTTATCACCACATAAACTATGAAACACGTTCCATAGACCTTGTCGCAATTTATGTCTCCATTAAACATCGACATTTGATCTGGTCAAGATTTGTGCATGCATGCTAATCATAAGTCATATGTGTGCACATCATGGATAACTATTCGTCTATTTATATAAGGCTACCCACTATAAAGACCACCAGTGACCTACATTTTTCTTTGTTATATTAGTTTTCTCTCTCCGACGATCTACAAGCGACTTTTTGCCACTAAAAGCGACCTTCATTTTTTTTCAAATTTTTTTAAACTAAATTAAATTTCATTAATAACAAAAAACATTACATAATAAAATAAAAAAACATTACATAATTATTCAAATAACATAAAAACATTACAATAAAACAACATAATTAAAATAGTTCCTAGATTATTAAAAACGATACATAACTAAATTAATCTGATTCGTATTCTGAATCAGATTTCACCCCAAATTCTAACCTGAATAACTCATCATGAGATTGTTCTTGCTTAATTCTCTCCTCTAACTTTTTTTCAGCTCTTGCTTCTTCTTCTAACGTTTCTCTTAATGCTTCTTCATCAAGAAGTAGTTGTTGTTGCTCTTTCTCAGTGAGATATCCATTTGTAAGATATTCATCACCTATCTCATGTTCATCAGTTGATTCATTGATCGTTGAAAATGAAGAAATGGGAGACATAGGTTGGTGCGTATGTTGTTGTGATGACGAACCACCTGTAGAAAATGAAGAAATGGGAGGCATGGGTGGTTTCGCGGGTGTCGGGGGATTGCTTTGGGTAGTTTTCTTATCCATAGTCGTTAGATTTTAAAATTTAAATACAAAATTTGAAGTTATGGAGAAAATAAATGATGAAAAGGGGTATTTATAATAAGAGAAAACTAGCCGTTGAAATAGTAGCTGTTGGAATTTTAAATTTGAATATTGAATTTAAAATAATAATACTGAATTTAAAAAAATTACATATTAAAAACATTACATAATAATAATAAACATTATTATTAAAAACAATACATAATTATTCAAATACTTTAAAAAAAACAGTACAATAAAAATTAGAAAGTTAAACTAAACTTCATTATTACGTTGTTTATTAAATGTAGGCATTGCAATTTCTGTCTAAGCAGGATGATTTTTCAAAATTCTCTAACGCGCCTCCATTGTAAAGGGATGTTCGTATCCAGTTTCAAATTCGGCTAACGCATTTTGAAACAAAACGAGGTTAGAAGACCTGTTCTCGTCCATCCGTTGGACACTATCTTAAACGACACTAAACGCAACAATTTTAGGACGAATCGAATTTTTCCATTTGGCGACGATGGTATCGTATCCTCGAATAGTCCCCCCCCCCTCCCATTTCTTTTTCAAAGTTAGCAAAAACCTCCGACCAAAACCATTTTTTCATGTCTCATGTGTCGTAGTTCTCCATCGCCTTGCACTAAGCTGTACACAATGTGATCTCTTCCGCTGTTGTTCATGGTTGTGACGTCTTGGCCTTTCCACGACGGTTTGAACTGGAAGCCGAACCGTTAGACATTTATGAATAAAAATGAAAAGTACAAAGATAGAAGAGGTTTGAATGTGTGTATTAAATAATGTAATGAGTTGGGTATTTATACTGTTAAAGTGTTTAAATTTTAAAAGTTAAAAAAGTTTTTTTTATTTAACCACATTTACCGTTGGAAAATCAATACACGACTAACGATCGCTCCAACGATCGAGTTCGACCAAAACATGCAACGACCGACGGAGCCACTAAATAGGCGATCGACCGGGACCGGCGCCAACCAAGTCGGTCGACCTCTTTATAGTGAGTAGCCTAAGCATTATTTGACCTTGGTCACCCTGGTACAAAAACTTTAATATATACAATACCATTTTCTTTTATCCAAACAAACTGTAATTTGTTATTTTGTGTCGATCAAGCGTTAAAGGGAAATATGTAACACATAAGGTCTCATTTTATAATAGGGTCGAACCAACAATGCTAAATACATTAAACCTAATGTGATCTAACACTAAATTTGCTTTATAAAACGGTTTATAATAGAGGACATCGTCTTAAGAGAGTACTTGTTATGACTTGTGGCAGGGTGGATGCCGCGGACTAGTTATATCAATGCGTGTTAATTCAGTTTCATTTGAAGACCAAGGACCCCATTAAATCCATGTGAATACCAATGTTTTTGGTACGTCTTGTTTATGGCTACGCACCAATATTATTTCGTGTCCCTATCTTAATGACCGAAAGCTTCTATTTCATGTAATTAAGTGTCACGAGTCATGTGCGAAATTATGGACCTCATTGATTTGTTATTCAGTAACTGTCCTTTTCTCAAGGCCAACTTTTCTAATATCATTCTGAAATTGGATAAACATTATATTTGAACAAGCTAGATGGCCCGTGCGTTGCAACGGGGCTATGTTTTTTTCGGTTAGTTAGAGGCGTTAATACTTACTTTGCCGACTGGCATACCCATCAAAAGTGTTACCCTTTGCAGGTTATCAATAGGACATACATGTAAGGCATATTGTAACTTTAACAAAGTTTGTAGATAGATGTAGTTTCATATCACAAACATGAATAAAAAATGGTTGTAGTATTTGCATACCAAAAACTAAGTAATGGATCACTTGCTATTTACGTATGTTAGTAAAATTAAGCAAAAATACCTGTACAAAAGTGTTATTATAGTGACTTGTCCAAAAAAACGTCCATACCGATCTTCATCAAATATCCAAATTGTCAAATACTGGTTGTTGACTATTTTCACTAATTCATCCTTTGCTTCTTTCCGTTACGGCTGTGCGTTTTCGTCATTTTTGTCTGCATTTAATACGTTTGAAAACCTGAGATCGGCGTCATTAGTATTTTGTGCAAATCCTGTGTCACAAAGCCATTGTGAAGCTTTTCATGAAATCCATTCACAAACGCATCTGGTCAGTTTTTGAGAACCAAATAGCCTAAGTATCAGTTAACTTAAATTTGCAGAAGCATAATCATATATACGAACATGACGATATACCTCTTGTATAATCACCTTGTCCTCTTCATCATCTATATCATCATCATTATCATCTTCCTTGTCAACAACAACAATCTCTTTATTTTCCAACTGATCGAACATATGTTTTTTTCTTGAAACCGATGTTACATTGTGGGATGGCTGATTCTAAGTTAGCTTGCGTTTGTTCATCTTTTGCTACTTGTTTAATTTGCCGTTTCAGCATCTTTTGTTCAACTTCTCTCAGGTGAGGCTGTTTCATAACAACATATGCACAAATCAAATTTATCACATTTTGCAGCACATGGTATAAACAAAAACTATGTTACATTAAATAAAAACTCAGCCAAATCGACAGATTCAAGCAAAAACCTTGAAAAAATTCACGTATACAAAATGAAAATCCCACAAATAAAAAGGTTTTAATATTTTATATAAAAGCTCGAAAGAGTATTAACTTAAAGTCAAATAACCATAGTTCATTGAAATTTAAAAAAAAATACAATGAGACTTACACTTGTTGGCCAGAGTGAAGATGACGACTAAAGGTTAGCAGGAAAATCGAAAGACACGCCGGCGACTTTTTATTCCTTGAAGCACATATCAGTAATTGTTTTAGATTTTCGTAAGTCAGGATTATTATAGCAAAAATTAACAAAGGCTAAGAAAATACCTGTACCCCAGTTATAATAAAAATTAAGATCCAAGTTCCTTAAAAATAAGTGACTGATTCATTTTAGGCTCAGGTTCATGAATACGGTAGCGCTACGCAGAAACCGCGACGGCTGCATTCACATTCTCACGTGACTGCGAAGCCAGGATACGGGTCTGGGTTAGGTAGTTAGTGTTGGGATTTAACATCTAGCTAACCAAGTAGCTACGAGTACGCAGCGGATTGGATCTAGTAATAACATATGATTAACACGTATACAAGAAGTAAAAGAAAACGCGTACCTCTTTGATAATTGATCAAGAAAACAAATTAAGCGATTAAAATAATCGCCTCTATGGTTGCTCACACAGTCACGTCAACCGAATACGTTAAGTTTGCTAGACTTAACTTCACGAACTAAATACCTTGTATTATACGTCGATTACCAAACAACTCTTGAATCTTTGTAACCGAAAATCAAGAACCGAATTAGAGTTTAAAAAACCCTAATTAAACCGAATACCTATGAACTGAATTCAAACAACCCGAAAACCCTAGTTGGGGTTTTTAACTTCGAACCAGGAAACTACAAACACTTCGTGTGCTATTATTGAACGTCGAGCAAGGAGATGAGTTATAACCAAAACCTTAAAGGTTTTAGGTATAATCAGTTAGAACAAGGAGATCCGAAACCCTCGACAACCTTAGAGAAGGGCCAGGCGATTTCAGGAAATAAAAAGGCAAGGAAAAACCGAATATCAATTAAGTTATAAAGGTTTTTTAGGTATCTTGAATGTTAACAGAATGTGGCGTCATGTATGTATTTATAGGCACATGCATGACCCAATTCTTGTCCATCAAGGAAGCGTACAAATTCTTATCCTGCTCCAATGTTCACCGAATGATTATCTATTAGGCATATCAGGAGTTTGACCAACCAGTGGCACCCTTGTGATTTAGATTAAGTTCGATTTAGTCCCTCGGTATATATCGTGAAGAATAAAACGTATTCTCCGTGTATTAACGTGTGTGCCCCCAATAGGCTCATATATTCGTAATGTAAACGTGCTAGCCGACTACCATAACACAACACCACTAAGTTGAAGTAGTATAATATAAAATAAGAAGGAATCTTTTTACTACTATTTTTTGTGCGTCATCTTCCTGGTAGATCTCAAAACCTCCATTAAAACCATTGAAACAAGAATATTTGACCGCTTATCAAATTGCAACCTGTCTTATGTAAGATGGTTCCACGATTGTTTAGGGGGGGTTCCCTGGCTCCGTCGCTGCTATGTATCATAGTATCATGTGTGCACAAGAAAGATGTTTGAGATTGAAGAGGGGCATATGGATGTTATTTATTTAAGATGATGATGATGTTATTTATTATTTAAGATGATGATAATGTGAGAAAAGGAAAAGAGAGTCGTTGAGAAAAAGAGGACAACATAAAGTAGAGGGCTAAATATTTAATAGGGGTAGATGATAACAATGTTCACTTTTAAAAGGGGAGATGATTTGCACACTCTAAAAAGTAATTGGCACACTCAATATGTGTGTGTCATGACTATTATACCTTTAATATTATACCTTTAATATTTGCGGCGTGCTCCAAAGGACGATGTAGAGTTGGAGCAGTTTAACAATTTGAATGTGTTTCTTGCAGGAACGATGTTATCTGATTCGAACGATAGGTGGAGTTGGTCGCTTGTGGGTTCGGGTAAGTTCTTGGTGGCTTCAGTTAGAAAGCTCATTGACGAACACCGATTAGGAGGATCTTCCTATAAGACTCGCTGGATACATACGGTTCCAATTAAAATCAATATTTTGGCGTGGAAAGTTCGGTATGACTTTTTACCTACTCATTTGAATTTTTCGCGTAGAGGTATTGAGATTCAGTCTATCATTTGTCCAATCTGTAATAAGGAGGTTGAATCCACGAATCATATATTTTTTGCTTGTTCGTTGGTGAGAAATATCTATAGGAAGATTGCTTCTTGGTGGGAGTTTCTTTATGTGGAGTTTGATTCGTATGAAAGTTGGCTGGAGTGGTTTCTATCGCTTAGAATGAGTTCGAGGCTTAAAAATATAATGGAAGGGATTTTCTATGTTACGTGGTGGCTAGTTTGGAATCATCGGAACAAGACTCTTTTCGATACAAAGTATTCATCTACGACAAATTTTTTTTGATGTTCGTGTTTCTAGATCGTTTTTATGGTGTAGGTATAGGAGTAATATCAAATTTAGTAGGATAGAGTGGATGAAAAATCCGAACCTTATTTCTTTGTAACTTTTTCTAGCTTCTTGCTAGTTTTAATATATATCTGCCGTTCAAAAAAAAACATAATGTATTGGTTCTCTACCGATTCAGTCTCTTCAAGCGAGGTTTCTTTTGATTCCCCTAGAGACTAGTTCTAAAGTTCAGTCCTTACACTTCCTCATGATCTACCTAGATCCTGTTTCACACAATGTGATAGTCTTTCCTACTATCTACTCAACTTGATAGTTCTCCCTAATAATTGGATTACCTGTTCGGTCAGGTGTCCAGATATGATCTAGTCCTCGATGCAACAACAAAACTCTTAAAGCATTCGACAATATCTAGTCCCTCGGTTATTATATTCAGTGGGTTTAATCCTTCAAGAGGTATGTGTTCCACACATCACGACTCTTGCATTGTTGTTTTAAGATCGTCTAAGGTTTGCTTATCAAAAGTCTAGACTCTTGCAAGTGAATTTTACTTGCTCCGAGTACTTTTAGGTTCCAACCCACAAAGAATTTAGAAAATTTATTGGGGTTACACTAAAATCAAAATCAGGTTCCAAATCAGTCTACTGCAATTACGGCTAAGTCTCCTCGTGACTTCACAGGGTTTTACCTAACTCTGCGTTTGTAACACCCCAAAACCTGTTTTTAAGTATTTAATTTACGAAAAGGCCATTAGGTAAGTTTGACTAAGACTTTAGTAGCCTAAATGTGTCAAGAGACTTAAGCTTCTGTCTGTCAAGACCAATACGCCGTATTGGATAGGGTTGAATACGGCGTATCGATATAAGAATGAATATGGCATATCAAAGTTAATGAATACAGAGTATTGGTAGCTTAGTTTGGATACGGCGTATCCATGGGAATGGATACGGCGTATGGGTAAAGTCGGCTAAAGGAAATGACTAAATTACCCTTTTTGATGAGTCACCACCTTATTTTATATATTACAGCCTCTGGATATTTCTAGAGGTATTTCTCTGTGTGTTTCTGTTGGGATGAAAGAAAGAAGAAAAGAGAGGGAGAACAAGAAAGCTAGATGATCAATTAGTGAAAGATTAAGGTTTCTATTCAAGACTTAAGTGCATAACAATAATCCCTCAAGTAAGTAACCTCATATTCTAAGTTTAATTGTGAATTGAGAAGTTAGGGTTCATATGCCAATTTGGGGGTTTTGGGTAATTGGGTTTCAAAACTAAATATTAAGGTATTTATGATTATGGGTTAAGGTTAATTGATGATTAAATGTAAAGTAATTAGGGGTCTTCATCATATGATCAAGATATGATCATATGATGATTAAGGATGGAAGTGGGTGAGTTATGGGTTGTATAGACCCTTATTATAGTATTCTTTAAATGTGTTAATGATATATGTGATTGTGGCATTAGGATGGAAAGCATTGGATGATGGTGATGATGTTAATGATAAGCTTAGCTTGGAGCTAAGGTAAGTAAAATGGTTATAATATGAATTATGTTGATTGTATTATATATGTATTATGTGGAATTTGATGGTAAAGGTTTAGGAGGTTTTGACCTATGATGATTGGATTAAGAGTTAGATAAGTGCTAGTTTGGCAAAACTAGCCAAGTTTGTGATTAAGCTAATTGAGACCTTAAGGTATGTAAAGCCTATTGAGTGTTTGAGTGATTTTGTATTATGTGCTATGTGAAAGTGATTGTGAATCATGGCAAGATGGACTAAGTTAAATGTGAATGATACTTATATGATTCATGATCTATAATATCATGTTATTGCCGTTTTACTTACTAAGCGTTATCGCTTACGTGTTAAGTTGCAATGTTTTGTAGGTATATTGCGAAGAAGGTAAAGTGTTGGTAAAAGGTTATGATTTAGAAGCGAGGATAGATAAATGAAGATGTTCATAGGAGCTTAGTACTAGTTACCGAGCTCATATCAAGGTTGAACCCCCGTGTGTCTTAATGGTTTATTAATGAATGTTGTTGAATGTCAAGTGTCATGAAAATGTGATTGTATAATGGGTAAGAGTCATTGTTTTTGTAGGTTGTTAAAGTGTATGCAAATGGGTCAAATGGGGTGTTTGGTAAACCTCGCAAGGTACATGTTTATGGGACATTTAGTCTGCAAATGTATTTAGAAATGATGTTTTATGATATGTAATGGGTTCTGGAAGTTCTTGGGAGGTATCGAGTCCTAGAAGTCATGTTTGGGGTCAAAAAGGGGTTTTCTGCATATGTTTCTGCAGGTTCTGGGTCTGGTGGTTCAATACGGCGTATCCAACTTATGGATATGGCGTATTGAAGGATTAAGGTGGATATGGCGTATCCAAGTCTGCAGTTTCTGGCCAGTCTTGTTTTTGTCGTAAAAACCAAACCGTAAGGAGTTAGAAGGTGTGCCACCCGGCGTTTCGAAGATAATTGAGTCTAGTTTCATTTAGTAATACTTATAAGAAGTGAAAGGTTATGTATTTTGGTTGTCTTATAAAAGGGACACAAGGTCAAGTCGTTTTCGCAAAAAAGTTTTTATTTATGGTCAAAAGAAGAGTCGAGAAAGAGGCGTTTTAGATTCTGAAGTCACCTGATTGGTCAAAGCCTTTCGACATCATGTGTGATGCGAGCCATTATGCCGCTGGGGTGGTGCTGGGACAACGGGCTGATAAGAAACGTTGTTACTATTCACCATCTCTTTCGTTTTACTCTCTCCTCAAATCAAAGGGCAAATGATAATTGAAGGTTAAGATGGGTAATTCATGTGTTAAAAAACAAGCTGGCAGAGAGAAACGTCACACAAGCTTCTCATTGGTTGAAACCCACCAAGAATGACACGCGTACTTGCATGAAAGCACAAGAGGAAGGGATATTTGCACTAATTGTACTCACAAAGGAAGCACACAAGCTGTCACATCACGGATTGCCACGTTGGCAATCCGTGTGCCCTTCAAAAGTGATCCAACGGCTTAGAGTGTTCATCAAATGATTGAAAGGAATGAAAGGACAAGATTGATGGGAGCATCTATCTAGCTCAGGACCTAGAAGCTTCACAAGGACACTATAAATACGAGCTCCTCACTCACTCATCAAGATCTCTTTTTCCTGCATTTTTTTAGAGTTAAAAAGCTTTTGTAATTTTTAAGTTTAAATGTAGTTTTCTTCTTAAGCCTTTGTTATTTCCATTTATCAAGTATTGTAATCCGATTTAAACATTAATAAAATCATAAGTTTAGTTTTCATAACCTGTTTTTACTTATAAGCTATTACTATAATCAAATGTTGTTGCTACTGTTTAATAAGCTCTCATAAGCTCTTACAAGTCTATAAGCTTGTAATTGAGCTCTAATAAGTTGTAACCTACTCAAGCTTTAAAATCAGTTTAGTATTTTGACTTATTGGACTTTTGAGCTTTTGGAAGGGAAGCTAAAAATGGAAGAGCTTCCAAGGACTTTACTAGCTTATCCAAAAGGATAAGCTAGAGCTGTAGACAAAGCTCTTTGAGCACTACTACCTTTGTTTAGCTAAGGTCTACTGTAAGTTTTCATTTACTTCTTTTGTCCTTAAATTACTAGTCTAAAACTGCTTATTTTGTTTAAGTGTTAGCTTATTTGAGCTTATATCTTTGATATTGTGCTTTTTGATTATGTTTTGCTATGTGTTTTCAGCTTAAGTAGGTTAGACCATAGTTTTACTCTATTTGTCTTATAAATCAATAAAAACCAAAAAAATATTAGCATAGTTAGTATAACTTAGTTTCTAGCTTATTTGCTTATTGTTTCATGTTTATGTTGGTTATTATAAGCTGTTCAATATCTGGTATCTAAGTTTTAATCACTAGATTTTACTTTCTCAAGTTTAAATGAATCAAAATGTTTTTAAAGGGGTGTTTGGCATAGCAGTACTAACTACAAGTTAGTACTGCTAGAGGCCTTTGGCTTTTAAATTGTGGACTTAATCTCTGATTATAGTTTGTTTAAGTAAGTTTAAAAAGCTAGGTTCAGTTTCATTGAGTTTTCATAGGATAGATTTATATATAGGTTCTTATCTGTCAAGTTCTATTTTCATTACAAGTTTTGTTAAATTCTAGCTGTTAAATTTATTTAATTTGCATTTAGCCTTGTGTTTTAAGAGTGTTTAAGTTAGTTTATTAGGTCTGCATCAATAGGTTTTAAACTTGCAGTTCTTATATTTGTCAACTGCATCAGCAGTTAGATTAGACAAACTGTCAATTTTAAGCTCAAGTTTTATTAGGGTAATTTAGCTGTTAGCTTTTGATTTTTAGATAATAGATATTTACAATTAGTTTTAAATTTCTAGCTTATTTTGTCATTAAAACTTAAGCTGCAAATTTGCCTTTTGTCTTTTTATTAAGTAAAAACTCAGCACATGTTGAGCTTGTTGTCTGTTTTCACAAACTCTTTTTAATAAGCTCTTGCTACTTTAAGCTCTTTTGAAAAGCATTTCCTAATAGAATTTAAGCCAAGTTTTTAGAAAAACCAAGTTTTATTTTATAGAGTACTTATTTGCTAGCTTATTTTTAAGCTCAAAGTAGCTATTAGGGCCTGTTTGGTTTTTGGTTTTGCATAAGTGCTTATTTAGTCTTTTTGCTTATCCCTTGCTTATTTTTAGTTCTGATTAGTTCATCAGCTTAAATTTAGCATATTATAGCTTAATTAGTTTTAATTTTAGCTTAATCAGTCTTATAGCTTAATTAGTTTAAGAAAAAATAAAAAAAATAAGTTGTTAAGTAGTTTCTGTTAGTTTATAAGCTGTTTAACAGCTTATTTAGTGCTTTTT
Organism: Tanacetum coccineum; assembly: GCA_026074375.1. NCBI lineage: Eukaryota > Viridiplantae > Streptophyta > Magnoliopsida > Asterales > Asteraceae > Tanacetum > Tanacetum coccineum. The sequence continues at coordinate 33,150 of BQNB010066587.1, forward strand.
ATAAAAAGTTTCTTTTATTAAAAATGTTGATTTTCAAGTGCTTAACAACTTTTGTTATTTAAGTTAAAAAAAAGGAAGTGGAAATCGGGGGTGAGCAAGGCTCGAACCCCCGACCTCACTTCAACCCTTTATAACACCACACACACCACACTCACGACCACTGTGCCCTTGGGTCTTTTCTGTTAGACTCTAACACAATTTAACTTTTATACACATTTTTCCTTATAAGCCTTATAAGCTGTTTCAGCTTATTTCTTAGCTTATTTGATAAGCTGTGATTATAAGCTTATTTTTCCTAGGTTTTAAGTAGTGTAAGCTATTTTCTGTAATTTTTCTATAATTTTTATAGTTCGTTTAGTATTTTTAAACATTTATTTTCATTAAAAACTTTAAAAAATCATAAAAAATAGAAAAATAATCAAAAAAATATAAATCTTTTTTAGAAAATTTTCTTTTATCATAAAGTTCATAGGAAAATTAGTTTTACTTTCGTAGGGTCTAAATTGCAAAATTTCATTTTTTAAAGACGGGATTCGTTCACGTTCTCTTTTTTCGTGTTTTAACGCTCATTTTAACTCCGTTTTTGTTCTAGTTTTCTTTAAACTTACTTTTTAGTCAAATAGAGTCCATTTAAAAAGAAAATTTTAAGTTAGGTTTATTTTTAGTAATTTAGGGTTTTTGACCTCCGTTTAAGAGTCCCGTTTTGTGTTTTTAGTTAAATTTTGGTTTCCCGTTATTTGTCTTTATTTTTAATTGTTAGAATTTGTTAATTGCAATTTTTAAAAGTAGATAATCAAATCAAACTTTGGTTCCAATTCAAATCATTGTCCGAACATCAAACGTGGATTCAATTTCACAAATCGTTGGGGAAACGACCCGGGGAATCATACTTCTCGGTTAATATACGTAATATATTATATTATATATTTTGAAGAATTTTCTTTTTACCTTTGTCCTCAAGGGTAAATTGGTAATTTTCCATCGTATTATATTTTATATTTTACGTATATAGAAATTGACGAATCACTGACATTGATGATGAACCATGACTTGCTTAAAGAATATGCATATGCATGCATTGTTCTTTATACTTGGACATCATTAAATGTTTTATAGAAGGCAAACATCTTTAAAACCAAAAAGAATTTTAGCCCAGTGGTATGTGAGTCAACCACATATATCTAATCATCTCTGTTGGTTAAACGTCAAGAACATTTTTTACACCCTTTTCTAGTAGACAATGCCCGAGAATAAATTCCCGTTGAGAGGTCAAGTTTTCTTTTTGAAATACTTGACTTTAAGATGATGACTGAGTTGCTATCTGAAATAATAGCAAGCCATTTGACATGTTTTGAAA
>BQNB010066588.1:0-34505 GCA_026074375.1 Tanacetum coccineum
TCACATATAAATGGATCTAAATAACACATATTACATATTTTAAGATTTATTAATCTCCAATATGCATGTTCTCTAAATGCTTCATTTGACGCTTCTACTCCTGGAATTCTGCCAGTAAATTCTTGTACTATACGTGCTACGACATTTTTAAAAGTTGTCATAGCATCAGTTGAGAGAGAGAGAGAGAGAGAGAGCCCAAAATACTCACTTACATATAACAAAAATAATAATATTGGTGTTATTTTTTTTATATTTCTACTAGGTAGGGTTTTAACCAATGTTATAAAAACAAGCAAAAGAACCCGCGCGTTGCAGCGGGACTAATTTTTTTCCGAATAATTTTTTTTACGTTTTGTGGGGGGGGGGGGGGGGGTTTGGGCGATGCGTTATAGCGGGGCTAATTTTTAATATTTTTTTTGTATGATTCGGGGGAAAAAAATTTGCGTTGGGACGGGCTAATTTTTTCCCGAATATTTTCTTTTTTTGGGACGGTTTTGTAAATTTTTTTACGGGAATTTTTGTGTAAGAAAATCGTAAATAGTTAAAAGGTAAGGGTGCGTTTTGTATTTTTTTTTTACTTTGGGCCATATTTTAAGCTATTTTTGGGGGGTTTTTTTTGGCTAATTTTTTCCCGGATATTTCATTTTTTTGTACGATTCGAGAATTTTTTTTTTTGCGTTGGGACGGGTTAATTTTTCCCGAATATTTTCTTTTTTTGGGACGGTTCGATATCTTTTTTTTGGGCTGATGAATGTAAAAAAGTTTTGAACAATAAAAACTTGACGTGTTTTTTTGTTAATTTTTTACGGGATTTTTTGTGTAAGAAAATCGTAAATAGTTAAAAGTTGAGGGACCGTTTTGTATTTTATTTTTTTTACTTTGGGCCAGATTTTGGGCCACATTTATGCGAATTTTAGGCTAGCTTGTCGACAAATGTGTATATTAGTAATAATTTTTTTTATATGGCTTATGTGTTGGGCCTCATGTTTAAAGTGTTGTTTTTTTTTGCTATATGGTTTTTTTTAATATAAAGGGTTGTACGTTTGTGACCATATCGATTATTTTAAAGTTATTAGGTATCGAAGATGTTTCCGCGGGTATTTTTTTTATCTGAATAAATCGGAACTTTTGTAAATTTTTTTCCTCCTACTTTGTGCATACAAATTTAAAAAAAACAAAAAAAAAATTAAAAAAATTAAAAAAAAAAAAACTAAAATCGGGATAGCCCAAAATTAGAGCTCATTACTGTAGCACTGTAGATCCACTGTCAAAACGACAGTGGATTTGTCACTCAATGTGTAATATATTAATAGTGTGAGGAGGCGTGACGTGCAAGCATCACGCTTTAGAAGCCATGACGAGTTATGACGTCTTTTAAAGCGTTACTTAAAACGACACAAAATATAAAAATATTTATAAATTTATATTATATTTTAAATATATTGAGTTTAGAAAAAGTGTCATTCATAAAGAATTAAAGTAAATAAACTATCTTTTCATTAATCTTTTTCATTTGTATAATGATCAAACAATTTTATTCAAAATTGAATTCAAAATAGCATCAACGCATCACAATTTATCGTGTCTTATCATGTTTTCCACTCCTCATCGCATGTCAAACCTTAAGCATAAACCTTGGTCTATTACGTAGCGTGAAGGTCACACCTCGCGTCTTTGCGAGTCCTTAGCGGCGTCATGACGCACCTTTTAAAACATGGTTTTAAGCACAACTCATTAAAGCAAAGTATTTTATTCAAGGTTTCATGCGTCTCTTTTATACTAGTTTTAATACATGTGCATGCACAAGGTTTAGACATAAAATTTTACTTAAGTGTTAATTTTGCAATCTTTATTTTGAATTATATCGTGTTTTAAAATGTACATCTATTTTTATAGCTAGTTTTAGAGTATCATGCCTTATTACTCCTTATTCATCAGGTATGGCAGTCAAGACGAGAATCGCTTCGTGCCTTGAAATCGTATGAAGAGAACGAGTTTGGTATTATTGTTTGTGTCTTTGTACATTTTCATTTTGCTTGGTATGGACGACATGTGTTCTGTTGAAGATTATGTGTAAGAAATTGAATAGGCTCTCTACTAATAATCTGAAACATCTCACACTAAATGTAACTAAGATTTAGGGGATTGAAAAAAGATTATTTTTATGTTTTTATATTTTATGTAAGCAAGTAAAATCTCGGGTTTTGAAGGTTGTTTGTTTTAAACTAATATTTAAACTAATTAAGATAAAGGGATTCGTATGATAAAGGAGTAGTGTTTACTTAATCATGCAAGATCCTTGGTGAACTTTTCCTAACTCTATTGCCTTGCCACACTTGTAATGTATGTGTAAGTATTTCTGAGAAGCATGACAAATTATATGAAAACGCCGTCTACGTGATAAATAGCTAGGGTGACACACATGCAAGTAGTATGAAGACTATTACATTGTTCCTATGGAGATATACGCGCATTAAAATACTTAAAGGGGATCATCCACATATGGGTAAGATAGTATGAAGACTATTACCTATGGAATCCTTTCTACACATTCATGTCGCTCTAGATCTTCGATACACTTAAGTAACAAGGGTTCTAGAGTCTAAACATGCACACACATCAACAAGAAGCAATATAGATAAGATCTATATACCAATTCACATGCAATCATAAGCAAACACTTAAAAGATCTAGCCTAGCATGTTCAAGATAGAAGAAGCACAATTATATATCAAACAACAAGACATATTAAAAGATAAAAGAACTTCACTACCATGAATCAAGCAATTGGGGATGGTATAAAAAGGTTAGGAAACCCTAAAATACTCCCAAAATCTGGTACAAGTGGACATCTCACTAACTAAACCCTAATCCTCTATGATAATATATACTGAAAACGTAAAATTCGAGTTTGTATATATAGACTTCAGGCTGCGACGGCGTCGCACATTTCCAGATGTCGTCGCCACGCTAGGGTTTCTAGGGCTTCATAACTGAAGCCTGATCTAGACGGCGTCAGCTCTTTTCCAGACGGCGTCGCTTAGAGATTCAGACGGCGTCACAAGCAATCCAGACGCAGTCTCCACCACCTGGTCTTGAATCTTCAAATTATCTTCATGCTTGATTGCTATCTTGTCCGATTTCTTCCAAAATTAAGCCTAAGTCACATGTATTTCCTCTAAATGTCTTCTAAGTGCTAAAAATGCAAAAAGAAACGATTAAGCACATATTCAAAGTATTTTTGCATGATTATAAGGGTAAAATGGCCTCAAAAAAATGTATAAAATTACACCTTATCAAATACCCTTACACTTGGGATTTGCTTGTCCCCAAGCAAATGAGCTTTTCTACTTAGACAATGGCAATAGTGGGGGCATTCAACTTGCTCTTTAAAGGCTTTCATGGCATAACGAATTAGAACACATAACTAGAAGCACGGAAAAGATACACTAGTACCTCACAATAGTTGTTGGATTCTCTCTCTCTCTATGTATAATAAATTATAACAATATGGGAAATGAAAAATATAACACTCATTACCTGTCGTAGCATACAAATTATCATATGTTTGATAAATGATCAAACCTCCACTGCTAGCGTAAGTACTAATAGTTACTATCAAAGAGGTCTTTAAAGGGTTGTGGGGTATAGGTGTAATATGATAACATGGAAACGAAAACGGATGGGAGATATTTGGGGAGTGACTTTTGGGTGAAGTGGTAAGTTAATTATCTTACAAGAATACATGATGGTTTGGTTGCTAAGCCAAAGACTGTACCACTCGGACAAGATGTACAAACTTAACAAAACTCTACATCAAACTCTTTTTTTTTTTTTAGACTCTAAGAAAACATAAAGATAAAATAAACAAATGGCAGCCCGTACAATTTTTTTCACTTTTTTCTATTTTTTTTATTTTTTTTCTTTCTTTTTCTCTCTTTTTTTTCATCATTTTTTTGCTATTTTTTTCGTACACTTTTTCCCTGCCATTGCTTAAACATAATAATACATCATGCGGTTTATAGATACACCCCTACACTTGAACTTTTACATACTTGATAAATAAACTAATCTAATGACCCGAATTGAGTTGGATCAAAATAACATGGAGACTATTTGACAAACATATGAGGGTATTGACTTAACTTTTCTTCCCCATTCTTCCGCGAAATAAATACTACCATGAATCCCAATCGTCCCAAAACAATATATACAATGATAAGGACTTAGCAATCGTGTACTCAAATAACTAACTAAAGGTTAAACACAACGATGTACTAAAAGCGAGTAAATACAAGGTAGGCTAAGGTTTTGGGTGTAACAATTGGTTGTAGGGTATCGAAATTCAACTACTATATACTTCCGGAATAGTCTATTCAAGAATTCTTAGAAATCCCCATTCGGTCGTTCCGTAATACATAAATAGAAGAAAAATAAAAAGGATATGTTGAGGTTTAATAAGGGGGATCTCACACTAAAAGTGAGCGCGAAGCAAGGGTGCGGGATAGTTATATAGTCGAGGTGACCATGGTAACAATTACAGGTTAAAACATGGGTTAATCCTAGTGCCTCTTATCATTTAGCAATTATTATTATGCACTACGCAGTCTCGAGATGCATTACTAAAGCAAGTTCTAATATTATATATACTACCGGTACACTCATATATAATTTAATACTGATACCAATGCTCCAGAAAAGGCGCCAAAATCACACATGCATATCCATAATGATGGAATATACATACATGATTGTACATTCCTTAACTCGAGAAAGCTAAAGATATAAACTATATTGTGTATCAAAGATGAATACCCGAATTCCTAAAGATCTAAAGGCGTAAACCTCACAATTTGGGGGGAATTCTTTTTGAGTGGAAGGGTTTTTTGTGCTAGTTGTATAATTCCCTATCAATGAGACATTCTAGTACTAAGTTTTTACGCTATATTTCGATATATTACTCATCATTTTAAGGATAAAACAAAGATAAATGGTGGAATAGTTTCTAAGGCTTTTATTTCCCCCTACACTTATTATGAACATTATCCCCAATGATCTACAAAGTACCCGTAAATGAATAAAGGAAAAGAAAAGAGAGCGAAAGAAACTAGTACTCCATTGGTTTTGGTCAAAGATGGAGAAGAAACAATGATACCTGCTAAATCGTCATACAAGAATCGTCCACATGAAACTCCTAAGAACTTCCGGGCTTATCCTTATCAAATATATCATGCAAATCAAAGACAATATACAAACATACTGTCACACCCCCAAACGGGGCCTGGACGGAAACACGTGTCCGGGGGCGTGACGTCATAATATACATCACACAAGATACAAAGAACGACCTCTAAAGGTACGTTTAGAAATCCAACATCGTTGCATTAAATAAAATAGTTAAAGTTTTACATAGGTTCTTAGATAATATGCGAAAGCAAATAAAAGGTTTTAAAGTTTGACAACGATGTTAACATAGATAATAATAATTCTTGAAAATCGGTCCAAAGAAAGACAACACCAATTAGCAAGCAAAGACATCCATAGCTAAGCACCTGAGAAAAACATGCTAAAACGTCAACATAAAGTTGACGAATTCATAGGTTTGAATTTGATATAAGAGTGGACCACAAATTTTGCAAAATGCATGTGACTATTATAACAGATACAATATCATATAAAATGCATTTACGTTGCGCTAAGCTCATGATACCGAGGCTAAATGTAATGGGAGCATGCAAAATGCTAAATAAACTTGACCTGACGGGTGCCAACATGGTGCTTCACCGTATCACTCGACATGGTATACGTCCGTTGATCATGTAAGAGCTACTTACACGGACGGGGATGATTAGTCCCAATAGATCTATTTACAACACTCGTGCTTACTTACCAATCCAACTGATCATAAGTAACTAATGGTTCATGATAACTCGGGCATACAAGTTTCAACATTTACTTAGGCAACACGTAAACAAGATTGGGAAAAACGTAGAAAAACTATCATAACATGTTCAAATCAATATATAATATCATTATTACGACAAAGGTCCATTATTCTATAAAGGTTATCCATTTGAACATCATATCAAATCGGGCTTTAAACCATTATCGATGCCCTAAACCTAATCTCATGGAAGGAGTTAACCTTAAGTGAATGCAAAAGCTATAAAGCATTGTACAAGAAATATAAGATCGATCGCGCGCTGCACATATAAAATCCTTCAACTCAAAAGTACAAATCTCTAGCTCAATGTACAAGTTATTAAGCAGATCTATAAATAAGCGGTTTTACACTCCGTTTTTCATTCTAATTTCTTCACCATCACTTATGTACAAGATACTACAGTCAATATACAATGTGTAAACCCTAATTATTCTATTCATAAACTTTCATACACATTTTTACTCTTAATACCCTAATTCAAAATCCTAAACCCTAAACCGAGTAGTTTTCTGAACCATGACCGTTACTTGATTTTTATCCATTTAAACTATAACCAATACTTAAATTAATTTATATAACTAATTTACAACTTGGCGAGAGAACATCGCAGAAAATGCAGTGGCTATTTGCTCGACTGAGTTCTCTATTATCATTTCTTCATTCATATCTCAATTATCCAGAAAACGATCCAGAACATCTTAATGCACCCTAATTATAATTTTGACCCAATTACTCATTTTCAGACCATCTCATTCTCAAGTAAGCAACCAAGAGTCATTGTAAACCCATAAAATGAGTTTACAAACATTTTTCTAATCTTAGACCATCCTCTTTCTTCATACGCAATGTACGACGAATTACACAAGCTAGGAACATAAACAGACCTTATATGACCCTAATTCAAGCCACGGCTTATTCTTGCTCAATTCACATCTACTTTTAACTTAAACCAACGTCCAAACTTAATTTATAATACTTTATATAGGCGCCCGTACGGATCTGTATTCCATCATTCCAATCAACAATATTCGAAAATATAAGCCAAGAAATCCATAAAGAAACCCTAACTAGGCCCTATTGTGAACCCGCGACCTTATATTACTCATGTTTTAACCCGTTTTAACCCAAACATTGTAATTTTATTAATGACTTTTTCATTACAAACCTTTCAAGATCATATTTTAATCACTTCTTGATCATGTATTACGAAATATAAGCAAAAACAAGAATTCGAACCCTTATGAGCTCTAAGAACCAAACTCATTTCTTTTTGCAATTTGACCATTTGAAGGTATTCCTTTGCACTAATTAACTTACCCACTGCATCCTAGTTGCTTACTCAGCTACTACAACAAATATCTTCATTTGTTTTTTATTAAAAAGCTTCACATGTGCTCTTGTTCTTTCTTTTTAAGTCATGGCCACGAGCCTTACAAGGACTCAACACACTTCAAATTCGTAGTTTCTTATTAGCCTAACAAATTCACCCATATAGCTTCTCTTAGTTGCGCAACCTCCTTATTGTGTGACCCTCCAACACGTCTATGAAATATCCTAAGTGCTTCCTTAACTCCACTTAATGCCTTCAAATACTATAAATAGGAACCTAAATCATTCATTTTTCTTCATCCCCCACTTACTCCTCTATAACCCTTTATAGAAGCAATACTTTTCTCTAATAGATCCTAAGTGATCTTAATAAGTCTCAAGAATAGAAAGGAAGCAAAAGAAACCAAGAAACGGAAAGCACGGGAGTCATTATTCGTAGGCGGTTATACAAGCCAGAAGTCACGATTCTGACCCGTTTCCAAGTACTATAAGCTCAAACCAGGTTTCTCTAAGTTATGTTCGTCTTTTCATAACGTCATAATGTTCTATGATCTTGATAAAAATCATAATATAAGCTTTGACTCAAAAACCTAATTGTTATGCCTTTTTGATCCTAAAACGTACAATGAAACCTCAATTTCATGTTTTACTTAAACTATGAGCTAACTTGTAAAACTATTGTTATAAATCTAGCCTAATAAGCTTATATAATTGTTAAATAAGTGCTTTGAGAAGTCATGAAGAATTTATTTTAAAACCCGCGCGTTTTCATTTTAAAACCCTAATTTGACCCGTTTTACTTCCTAGCTTAACGAATCGTTAAATTAAACTTGTGTTATGTTAAAACTTCATATTTTAGTTTATTATAACTTATATAAATGTCTATGATATGTAAGAATAGCTTGCTATGGAATTTCGGAGCATTGTTTTGTTAATTATTAGCCAGTGCAAGGGAGTATATATCCAGTAAATTTTCAGATAAACTTATAGAACTAAAAGACTAAAAGTGTCAATTTTATCATAAGTTATAAAATATAGGGTCTATTATGTCACTTTTCAAAGTCCAAGGTTTACTTGGTATATCTTTCAAAGTTGAAGGACCAAAGTCGTAAAAATGCAAACCCTAGGGGTCTACTTGCAATTTTCCAAACCCCAGGGTCTGTAAAGAATGTTATTACATTTTGGAAAAGTATAAAGACCACATTCAGAAAACATTACCAGACATAAACGTTTAATTAACGCTGAGTGGACTTAAGCATTTTTCCAGTTGTATTGAATAAACAGTTAAAACGATCATCAGAAAGTTATATTGTACCACAATATCTAGGAGTTCATATTCAGAGGTTTCATCTTAAGTATTACGTTCTGTTGAGTTGTTGGGTTTACGATTTAAAGTGCCCTAGCTCCTCAAAGTTTACTGAATGACTTCTAAATTATGATGCTAGAACGGTGATAAAAGTGAATCTCCGATGATAATACGCTCAAGTCAACTCAGCATAACTCTTCAAAAGACTAAAGTTCGTGAGTGTTTCTATATAGTGCAATCTTGTGAAACTAAGATCAACATATTTACTACAGTTGTATGACGTGGCTGTTTACTTTCGATTTTAACATATATCAACCTTCCCTGTTAAGATTGTGATAAGGTCACCAGCTGTTCATTTTAGAATATTTAGTACATGTCGACTACTTTACAGGTGAGTTGTTATACATAGCCGCGCTTATTCAATTCTGTTTGAATGATTTTTAGATATATGATTTAATTCATTGCCCCCTCCTTGACATGCATGGGGGTACATGACGTGCGTTATCTAGTCAATATTGTTTATGTTTAACATATACCGTCGCTCGTTATGAGACTTCTAACACAATGAGATTACTTTTCAAATGACTTAATGAATTCATAAACCCCATTTTTCAATCTTTTGAATACTTTATAACTGTGTACCTAATATAAACCTGATGCGCATGTGTTTTCTAATGTATGCTATCCAGATATATTATTGCTATGTAGCTTCCAGTGCATTATTTCAATTCATGATTCATTAATTACTTGCATTGCGAGTGAATGCGAATATTGTGAATAGATTTATTGGGGGTGACGGCTCTCGTTGGTATACCCATGCTTGGGGTAGCCAAACGCATAATATTTGTCCTAAATAGATGACCTTGGCAAGTTATCTTTTCCACGGGGACATCTGTCCCTAACTAATATCACTACGGTGATTTCCCTGTTAATGTATTGATGTCATGAGCTTAGGTACAATAATAATGTTACCTTTGATTTTCCATGATATTTGTATTCATTGCAATTATTACCATTATAGTGATTTGCATTCAACCATATATGATTAAATTGTTTTCATGATAATACTTGTTCTCTTATAAATAATATGATCTCCATGATAATTATCCAGTAAATGCTAATATTTCCATTATAATTGTATTCAAAATTGTTATCAACCTATGGAATTGTCAATCAACCTTTGTGTGACCTTTCTGCAGTTTATCTCAGGTAATTGAGCAAGTTGCGGTACGGAGTGGCATGGACTCGAAGGTGGCTGAACTGTTATCATTCAAACATGATGTTTTAGATTTTGGGACCTGCATTTTGTAAAAACTCTGATTATAATGAATGATAACTAAATTTTTCCAACAACGTCTATTTTAAAGTTGTTTTCTATGATTATGATTGTTGTATCCATGAAGTAATACCCCAGATTAGCTTCCGCTGCTATATTGTAAAAATGGGGGTGTTACAGTATACGTCCGTTGATCATGTAAGAGCTACTTACACGGACGGGGATGATTAGTCCTAATAGATCTATTTACAACACTCGCGCTCACTTACCAATCCAACTGATCATAAGTAACTAACGGTTCATGATAACTCGGGCATACAAGTTTCAACATTTACTTAAGCAACACGTAAACAAGATTGGGAAAAACGTAAAGCTTTGTGTCCAATGTTTAAAAGCAAGTAATGTTTCTCACCCTAAAAAGTAAAGCAAGTAGCAATAATGTAGGGCTATGAACTCACCTTAGCAAGATGAGCGAACGGTGAATCACGTAAATGAAAGATGATATAGAAATCTAGCCGCGGCCTAGCTAAATAACGCGTGTTAGGTAAACGGAAAGTATACTAAATATAGTGTTGGGCCAATTAAGTACCCAATTGTCTCTGCCTAGATTTAAACTGAAATTAGGCCGAGTATAAAAGACCCGATGAATGCAAAGCATCAGAGCGTAAAGAAGACCTGTTGAGTGCAAAGCATCAGAGGGCAATGAAGACCCACTGAGTGCAAAGCATCAGAGGGCAATGAAGACCCACTGAGTACAAAACACCAGCGGTTGATTAAAGGACTCGCTGATGGCAAAGCCTTAGTGAGCAACCTCAGTGACATTCAAGTCAAAGATATCATCAAGGAAGTCGGAGATTACTTGAAGACATACTCGCCAGCTGAGATGGATATCAGATGGTATGTAGAAGGAATGCTTTGAAGGTTTTAAGGAGAGTCGGGGGTGACAATACCTTGACGATCTTATTACCCTTTAAATAAGAGAAAGTGGACTTAAGCGTGCCTCAAAGATTTTAGGCGGGAAATTCTATAAAGCTAAAGCATGGGGGCAAATGATTTTATAGAATTAACAAATACAAAAGTAAGGTTAGTTGAGAGGTATGAGAATGTTTCAGGAGAATATGCAGAAAGTAAGGGGCATCAACAATTTGTATTATGCCTACGTCATAATACTACCACATCCTTAACTAACCAACGCTTATTAATTAGTCATAGCATAAGGAGTAAAAGACATCGTTTACATTGTTGTATTTCTTACTCAGTCTTTTACTCCTTTGGAACTTACATGATAGTCTTGCTAGACTATACAAGTTCACTTTTAAACTTGACATACTCAAGTTTACTTGTTTGAAGGGTAATATTACATTGTCACTCAACGTGTGCGATCCATAGCACTTGTAATTATTTGATTCATATCAATAAAGTATTACACGTTTGAAAAGTATTTATTTGTGTTATTTATCTTTGATAAGTGTTATAGTATCTTATAGACGTATAAATTAGGACTTACAATTGGTATCAGAGCAGATTGAGCTATAAAACCTTTAGAATATGTTCTTTGTTTTAAAACAAATCAAGATCCAATCATGACTGATACTGTACCACCTATCCTACCACCTTTTGGAGCTAATACTGGTAATCCTAGTAGCCCCATTAGAGCTGGTAACCCTACTGACACCATCAATAACATTGCTTCCACCAGTGGAGTTCAGATTGCTGTTGATGGAAATCTACCTCAACTTCTTGATAGTAGAGGAGGATCTCATGTGACAAATGTCCCTGAGTTTGATGAAGAGGATTTCTCAAGTTGGAAAGATAGGTTTCTGATCTATCTTGATGGTCTTGAACCTTTCCTTTTAGAAATACTAGAAAATAGACCATTTGTGCCCTTGTCACCATTGTCCACTCCTACAAATCCTTTGCCCAAATATCAGAATCAATAGTCACATGCTGACAAAGGCTTGCTAATCAAGATAAGAGATTAAAAAGTATCCTTATTTCTTGTTTACCCACAAATGTAATGAAATCTGTCATAAAGTGTACCAGTGCCAAAGCCATTTGGACTGATCTTATCTTAATTCATGAAGGACCTTCTGAAACAAAAGACACCAAAATAGCTGCCTTAAGACTCAAATTCAATGCTTTTAAAGCACTTGAATGAGAGAAAGTGAATGAAACATTCACTAGGCTAAGGAGTCTGCTAAATGATTTAGAAAACAATGGTGTTATCATTCCTCAAGCTGAAGTTAATGCCCGTTTGTTAACAACTTACCAAGAAAATGGTTAATGTATAAATCAAACACAGAGGGCCACAACTGCTTAAAATGAGACTCTGGCAGCTTGTATGGGAAAGTTATAACTATACGAAGGTCTGTTGATTAAATTTATAATTTAGAGTCAACAAGATTTACTCTTTAAGGTTCATAGCTCTTGATGTTTTCTTGAACCCTCTATGTATGCAGGAAAGTGCCTATGACATTGAAAGAAGAATAGAGGAGCAGTTATGATTCTTTAGTGACTTGAATTATCTATGAGTTTCATGAAGAGCCCTACATGCAAATCAAGAAGATTCTACAAAAGTTTAGAAGGTAGGGTTTCAAAAGAACAATGGCAAAACAAATGAAACATGTTTTGCCTATGGAAAGCTGGGACACTTTCAAAAGGAATGTCCCTCAATCAAGACTTCCACACCATCTTATCCTTTACCAAACAAGTCATATAACAAACCCAAATTTCACACAAACATAACACCCCAGCACAATCAAAATTTGAATAACAATCAAAAGGACTACAAAGTCAAATATAAAGGACTCAAGGCCGAAATAGCAGTCCTCACCAAGAATATTGATGCTATCAACAAAGGTATGCGTGCGAAAGGGTTAGTTGCTAAGTCATTTAACTAGGATGAGGAGTCAGTGTCCTCTGATGATGAAGGGATCACTACATTCAAGGCACTGATGGCTGTTGCTGATGAACCATCAGTTGGAAGGGCTGATGCTAGGTCAGGTCAATGGGTTGAAATCACCATGAACAATGTACAAAAACTTCTTTCTATAACCGATAATGATGAAAGAAAACATGTTCTTGACTACACTCATGTTGACCTCCATTATGTGGAGGACCAGAGGAAGAACTTGCTAAGCAAGTACCACTCTCTTAAACAATAGTTCTCCTCATGTAAGTCTGAACTATCTGACCTTAAAAATACCAAGGCCCTAAATAATTCCTTTCAAAATGAGATCACCAAATTAAGTTTGGAAAACAAATCTATGAAAGATGAAATCTCTAACCTCAAAAAGGTCATTGAGAAATGGACCTCTAGCAGAGTCACCCTTGACCTATTGCTCACTAAGCAAATCTTTGGGACATTGTAGGCTATAGGAGGAAATGGAAAGAGGGAAAAAAGGGTTCATCAAAAGAAATTGTATTTACCAAGTCTGATGTATCAACATCTAAGACTAATCCTGAGATACCCTCTGACTCTGAGTCTGAAGATCACACTCAGAGACCTCTACCTTATCTTCCTAAATTAATAGAGGCTGAACCATCTGTTGTCACAACATGTCTTCACAATCACAAACCTAAACAGGGCCCAACAATGATAAAGTGGTTCTTTCAGCTGTCATACATAGGGCTGAGACCAAACCAACACATGACTCATCCACTGAGAAAATTCTTCTTACCCTGATGAAAGAGGTAAAAGGACTGAAAGAGCAAATCTAGACTCATTCAGAGACCTCTCTACCTACCTCTCAATCAGGAAGTTCTAGGTCTGTCAAAGGTAAAGATAAGATATGGTTTGGATCATGTAAACACCGTGGGCTAAAAATTCACCTCTCAAAGGACTATTATGAAAAATCCAAATGCTCTACATGTGGATCTAGTGACCATCTGACCAAGGAACACCCTGAGCAAATTGTAGTCAAAAGAACCTTGGCTAAATTACATGCACCAGCCCTCTATGGGATCATATAGAAAGCTCCTATGATCCCATAAAACCATATATTCCTTTGCAAATATTTGTGGATTTATGACCATCACTTGATGATTGTGATTTTTACCACTGGGTGTGACATTGTAAGCAGCATTGCCCAGAAAAACCTCTGATTGTGTCCAAAGACACAAATAAGGAAACCGAAGAGCTGGCTCATAGGAGATCGACTGACACTACAAAGTGGGTTCACAAAAGGAACTAATCCATTTCATTATATATGTGCAGGATTACTTAAAGAGATATGTATGGTATCTAGATAGTGGTTGCTCTAGACACATGACAGGCGTTAAACAATATATGCATAGATATTCACAAGAGTCAGGTCCCAAAGTGGTATTTAGAGATAACTCTTTAGGTGACACTGAAGGATATGGCTTAGTGAATTGTAATGGAATCACATTCACCAAGGTTGCTTATGTAAATGTAAATGGTCTAAAGCACAACTTGATAAGCATCAGTCAGCTGTGTGATGTAACTTCAAACTTCTTTTTACAAAGACTCAGGGGACCATATTCAATCGAAACCAAGAAGTTATTCTCATTGCACCAAGAAGAAGAGATGTCTATGTCATAGATATGACATCCTACAATGAAGAAAGCAATGCATGTTTCTTTGCTAAAGCTTATCCAAGTGTAAATTGGATTTGGCATAAGAGACTATCTCACCTCAACTTCAAAAACATAAACAACCTCACAAAACAAAACCTTGTTGCTGGTCTTCCCTCTCTGACTTTCTAAAAAGACAAAACATGTTTAGCATGTGAGAAAGGAAAGCACCATAGAGCATCATTCAAAACCAAGAGATCATTTTCTATCAACAAGTGCTTACATCTCCTTCATATGGATTTGTTTAGACCTGTCAAACCTCAATCCATCAGCCATAACAAATACACCCTTGTCATATTTGATGAGTACTCAAGGTACACTTGGGTGTTTTGTCTTAAGAAAAAAAGTGATGCAGCTGACTGTATAATTTCTTTTATCAGAAAAATGGAAAATCTCAATGAAGTGAAGGTAAAGGAGCTGAGAAGTGATAATGGAACAGAGTTCAAAAACTTCAAGTTAGAAGAATTATGTGATGAAAATGGTATCTCTCAAAACTTCTCATCTCTTTGTACCCCTAAACAAAATGGTGTAGCTAAAAGAAGAAACAAAACCCTAATTGAAGCAGCTAGAACTATGTTAAATAGTGCAAATCTCCCTAAACAATTTTGGGGAGAAGCTGTCAATACTGCATGCTACACTCAAAACAGATCCATCGCAGTAAAGAGACATGGGAAGACAGCCTATGATGTATTCAGAGGAAGATCTCCAGATATCAGCTATTTCTATGTGTTTGGGTGTCATGTGTATATTCATAACCACAGAGATCACCTTGGAAAGTTTAATGAAAAAGCTGATGATGGATTCTTTCTTGGCTACTCTTCAGTGGCCAAAGATTTCAGAGTTTTCAACATCAGAAGGCAAGAAATGGAAGAGTCATATCATGTTACATTCAGTGAAGATGATGATGCAATCTCTCAAACAAGCACAGAGGGTGATGCAATCAACTTCAATGAAATCAGATCCTTTCCTGATGATGAATTCCAAGAACCAAGGAGGAAAACATTCTAAGAATCTGGCAATAATAAACACCTACCTTATGTTCCAGCTTATGATCCCCTTTCCTCTAACAACATCAACATCCCTAAAAGTCTTACCTCAGCTGACTCACATCATACCCAGGACTCTGTCTCTCCTGAGGAACATGATGAG
The DNA here is from genome assembly GCA_026074375.1 of Tanacetum coccineum. NCBI lineage: Eukaryota > Viridiplantae > Streptophyta > Magnoliopsida > Asterales > Asteraceae > Tanacetum > Tanacetum coccineum. Next base: position 15,601 of record BQNB010066588.1, read on the forward strand.
CTTCAACATACTAATGATAATCAAGTTTTTGTTGAACCTGATCATCCTGAACCAGCTAATAATCATGAACATGCTGAAGTTTAACTTTCTGTCTTAAATGAGCAGACCACTGAAGTCTCATCCACACCAACAATTCTTTCACAAACCACTAATCCCCATGCACCTCAAGACATATGGTCTAGAGACAAACATATAGAGCTTGTCAACATTATTGGTGAACCTCTGGTTGGTGTAACCACTAGAAGCAGGATCAGAGACTATGAAGCTGCTTCAGCTCATGAATGCTTATATGTAAACTTTCTCTCTCATATTGAACCAAAAAGGCTAATTGAAACTCTTGAAGATGAAGGATGGATTATTGCTATGCAAGAAGAATTAAACCATTTTAAAAGAAACAAGGTATGGACTTTGGTTCCTTTACCAAATGGGAAAACCATTATTGGAACCAAATGGATCTATAGGAACAAGATGGATGAATATGGGATTGTTATAAAGAACAAGGCAAGATTGGTTGCCCAAGGATACAGACAAGAAGAGGGGATAGACTATGATGAAACATTTGCACCAGTTGCAAGACTTGAAGCCATCAGGATCTTTTTTGCATATGATGCCTACATGGGTTTCATAGTGTATCAAATGGATGTGAAGAGTGCATTTCTTAATGGTAAAATCTCAGAAGAAGTGCATGTACAACAACCACCTGGATTTGAAAGCAGTGAATTTCCCAACCATGTCTGCAAGCTAGATAAAGCTCTCTATGGGCTGAAACAAGCTCCCAGAGCATGGTATAAAACTCTTTCAAAATTTCTTATTTAGCACAAGTTTGTCAGAGGTACCATTGATAATACTCTTTTTACTTATAAAACTAAGAGTGATGTCATAATAGTTCAGATATGTGTGGATGATATCATTTTTGGGTCAACTAGTGATAAAATGAGTAAACAGTTTGCCAAGCTAATGACTAAAAAGTATGAAATGAGTATGATGGGTGAATTAACTTATTTTTTAGGCTTTCAAATCAAAGAAGATTTCAGAGGAATATCTATTTATCAAGAAAAATATGTTAAAGATTTGCTTAAAAGGTTTGATCTAGCTGATAGTGCATTAGTGAAATGTCTCATGCTTCCTCCCAATAATTTAGGTCCTGGTGAATCAGGGGTCTCTGTTAATGAGACAGTGTTCAGAGGCATGATTGGGTCTCTTATATATCTAACAGCTAGTAGACCAGATATCTAATTCTCCACATGTCTCTGTGCTAGGTACCAAGCTAACCCCAAGGAATCCTACCTTGTAGCTATTAAAAGAATTTTCAGGTATCTGAAAGGAACTCCAAATCTAGACCTCTGGTATCCAAAAGGATTAGGCCTTGATCTCAAAGCTTATTCAAACTCAGACTACGCTGGATGCAACCTAGATAGAAAAATCACCTCTTGAGGATGTCAGATACTTGGTGGAAAGTTGGTATGTTGGAGTGCAAAGAAGCAAAGCTTTGTGGCAATGTCATCAGCTGAAGTTGAGTATGTTGCTGCCGCTGGATGCTGTGCTCAAGTCCTCTGGATCAAAAGTCAGCTAGTTGACTATGATGTTCTATATGACAAGGTGCCCATATTCTGTGATAATACAAGTGCCATTGCAATTTCAAACAATCCAGTGCTACACTCCAGGACAAAGCATATTGACATCAGGTATCACTTCATCAGAAACCACATTTTAAAAGGTGATATTGAGCTTCATTTTATACCCACTGATTTACAACTAGCTGATATTTTTACAAAACCTCTGGCTAAACCTAGTTTCACCAGACTGGTAGCTGAGTTGGGTATGCTCAATATCATATCAGAGGTCTCTGATAAGAAAAAGGCTTTAAATGATGATCTGAATTAAATGTTAAATGTTTGTTTGAGGTAACTTGAATGCAACTAATCTAGTCAGAAGACAAACATTCTCTATATTTAATTCATATTAAATGCAAGCTGTCATACACTTTACCGAAAAAAGAGGAATTTTACTACGCACGAAGAGTCAAAGGGACCCACGTGAATGGCAGTTTTACCACTAAACATTAAATGCGAATTTCAAAAGGTTTATATTTTCAATATATAACTAACTTTTTTGTGGTATATAATCAAACCTCTCTCGCATGTATTCACAAATAAAAACCCCAAAACAACTTTCATTATCTTCTTCATCCTAAAACCTAATTTTTCATCACCAACATGTCTACCCAATCATCATCCGAAACATCTTCCTCAGAATCAGCTTCACAACAAACAACACTCGAAGCTCCATCAAATGTGCATTTTAAGCACAATGATGTTAACATCGCCTTCAACAATGTCGTTGCATTGTTAACTTCCAGATATACAAAGATCTTCTTCTTTTTCTATAAAAAAGTTGCATCTCGAAGGCACTAACCATCCAACCCTCGGCCATGTATGCTGAATACCTCAAGGACTTTTGGTATTCCGCCAAAGTTAAAGACAACGCCATCACTTTCTCACTTTCACACAAGGAAAAACCTCTCACATTCGATCGTGATCTCTTTTCGTTCGTTATTGGGTTGGATTACACTAAGAAATTTGCACCCTTACCTACACATGAAGAAGTCAAAGAAGGTTTGGGAACCTTAGGTCTTTCAGATGAGAAGAGACCTAACATGACATTTATATCCCTGGCTTAATCATCTCCAATTCGAATCAGATACTTCTCTCCCACATGGAAAATACTCATGACTTATATCATCAAGTGTCTAGGAGGAAATCAAGGGTCACATGATCATCTAAATGTTAATCAACAAACGATTGCATTTGCCTTATGTTGGGATATTGACATAGACATTGCAGGCATCTTGTACAATGATCTTATCACAAAGTTAACCACTGAAGGAAAGAAGGGAAGGGAGAAGAACGTCTGTCTGTTATCATGGAATATCTGCTTGGAAAAGACTACCTAAATGAAAATCTCAAACCAATAAAGTCTTTTCAGATCACTGATGCTACATTTAAAGACTCTAAGGTCTCAGAGGTTCCTTTAACCTCTTATATGCGCAGGGTTTCCAAACTCCCTGAGAAGCCTCTGAACCTTCCCTCTGAGGATGCAAACATTGAAGCCACTGGTGACAAGTCCTTGTCCAGGACCTCTGTGCATCCTGTCTCTACACCCAAGGCTAAAATCGAAAAGAAGCGTATGAAGAAGAAAAACCCATCTTCCTCTGAACTAAACATTTCAACAGATGTCGCACAAACTCTAACTCCACAAGCCTCTGAGTCTCAGGCATCTAAAGCACCAGAGGTCCCCGCTGACATCTCCAAGTAGAGTCTAGAATCCTCCAAGTCAGCAGAGGATCATGATAACCAGCCTGTTAGCCCTAAAATATGTTGACTAATCCGAAATTACATTTATCATTTATAGTCGTGTCAGGTTAGTTTAGCTAGTCGATGTTAGGACTATAAATACCCCCTCTATACTTTCATAGAGGGTGAAGTTCATATTTATAAGGTGTAAGTGTGTGTGTTTTTTCTCTAGCTCATACACAACTTCCCATCTTTTATCCTTTTTCTCTAATTTAATGGCTACTCATCTTTTTCACTTTATCCAACCTCCTGATCCTTTTTAGTTTTTGATTATACAAGTCATTTATATTTAATAATTGGCATCAGAGCTAACCAGGGGTGTGTTGTATCATGTGTTTGTTGTCTCGGTTTGCTGTTTAGATCTGGCAGTTTGTTTCAGTTTATTTGTTACAGGTTGTTAGCTGTTTTTTTTAAACAACTTTTGGTTCTTCTTCTAAGAATCAACCAGAAAAAGAAAAAAAGCAGCCATGGGTTTGTTTATTGTTGTTGACTATATATCTGGTTTGGATTTATTTTTTCTGTTTTAGATATGTTGTTTTCTTTGTGCTTAAAAGACAATTTCATACAAGAAATAAATCTGGGTTTGCATATTTCTTTTCCTGGTGGCGGTTTGGCCAAAAAGAAAAAACCAGATCCGGTTTTTAAGGAAAAGTATAAAAGTGACAGTTCATGGCGGTTTGATAAACCACCATGGCGGTTTAGCCACGACGGTTTGGTAGTGGCGGTTTGGCATACAGGTTTATGAAGACTAATTATTCATGGTCAATAGAAACAAACCGCCGCCCAAATTTTTAGTCAACGACGGGTTTGTGCCATGGCGGTTTGGTTTAGAGGTGGCGGTTTGGTCACTTTTAGGTCACGGTGGTTTGCCAAATATGACAGTAGTTTGGTGTAACCGAAACAAACCGAGTTAACTCGGTATTTACCGAGTTGGCACGGTCAAATCATTGAGTCAGATCCATCGAGTCATGACGAACAGAAATGAAGACAGACAAGAAACTAGAAAGACTCGAATGAACAAAACAAAAATAATAACATACTACAACAACATCCACAACCACAACATCATCAATCAAATCCACACTTCACCTAAAACCTTCGTTACAAATAACAACATCAATAAATCCAAACTAATCCCTTAACCCATCGTCACACATAATCGTATCTCATTTCCTCCATCTTTTACATGACTCAATAAACAACGAAAAGATCTCAAGTTACTCTTTATTTATGTGCAAGCTTCGTTATCAAAGACAAAAACACAAGAGTATATCATCATAGATCTATTTGAAGCAAGGCTTCTTGTTAAATTTACAAAAACCTTTCAAGAATGAATAAGAACAAGAGTGCTCCCATTCAATTCTTTGTTTCGATTTCTGGAAAACAATACACAAAGAACAACCAAATCAACACCTACCCAAGACCATTTACATGATCTTGCAGCCACTTCGAATTGAAAATCTTGACTAGGTATTTGTTGGTTCGAGTGTTTGGGCTGAATGAATGACTTAATGAAAGTGGTTGATGTGGTATATTGATTTGATGATGGAGGTTATTGTTCTTGACTGAGTATGAAGGAGAGGAGATGCGTTTTTTTGAGAGTCATAAGGAGATGGTGACGTATTGTTAAGATAGGGTTAGGGTTATTGTGAGAAAAAAAAATCAGGCATTGTATCTCCTTTTATCCCTAATTTAGTGAATGGATCAAGGTTATAATTTTTTGGTCATGGGCCGCGTATGATGGCAGATTGGGTATTGGGCCAAGACAATTCAAAACTAGGCCGTGTACAAATGTTGGTGATGGGCTGGGAATTTCTTTAAACCAAAATTTAGGCCATGCTCATGGATTTTAATACTAAGCCAGGTATAGCAATTGATAATTGGGCGGGTATTATTTGATTAGTATGGGTATGAGAAATGGTTCGAGTACAACAACACTATCATGACAAGTTTGACTAGACAGCGTTTTTTCGTTGACGATATTTAAAAACAACATTTGTCCTAGTTTAACGACATTCGAACAACAACAACAACAACAAACACGATACATAATGCTAAAAAGATCCTAAAAAGATTCGCTTAAATGACAAAACGGCTAAGATTCAAATTACGATGACAAGTGATTACGAAGTTGGTTTGGTATCCCTTATTTGAGATTGAAGTTGAATTTCACGAAGGTGTCTACTTATTTCATCATCGAGACTTCCTTCTATTTTCTATCGATTGATGACTTGCTTGAACGTATACAGTTATGATTAAGACTTGGATTATCTAGTTTCCAGAATTCAAGGGGTGGTTGGTTGAAGACCTGGATAACTATCACTTAAAGGAGTTACATTGTAGTACTCAGTGTCACACGGCAGATGTCGTTGTGGATAACTTCAAGAGGTGTTGTACTCTTATACTTTGATGGGTATAAAGTACTTAGAGATTATCTTCTCCACCGTTCTTCAATCAACAATAGTGCAAGCTTAAGTAACAAATTTAGGGGATTTTACTTCAGTTTCAAGTTTGGTATATCAAGTTTACTTCACCAAGTGATCACGACAATCGCCGACAGAATACGAGGTTGGTAAGTTAGCCAGAGAGTTTAAAGGTTAAGATGTAATCAACACTTCTCACGAGTATTTTTGTGCTATTCCAAGACAAAGATGCTTCATAGTTTAAGCAAAATCTTCAAAGTACTTCAATGACATTAATTTACAAGACCTTGATTATACCAAGCGTTCTTGATTCTTGCTTTGACTACTCTATGGTTTGTGAAGTCAAGAGGGTAATGATACTTTTGTATATCAAGATTTGTGCTTATGACAAGAACTTCTCGAGTATATGGACGTACACAACAATGATGCTTCCGAGAGTTCGCAACCATCATGGGGGAAATGTGTACATCCAAGACTTAGTTAACTTTGATGTTACCATGTCAACTTCCAGGGGGAAGTAGTGTATACTACTTCACTTAAAATGGTTTGTGAAGTACTCTGCAAACGTGAGAAGAATAGTTGTTGATTTCTCGCATGCATCCCTGAACGAATATTCACCAAGCCCTAATGATAAAAAGTAGTACTACTTGGTGTGGCTTTTCTTCTACATAATTCCACTGTGCACTTTAATGACAAGTAGAAGATTGTTCAAGCTACATCAATGTTTCAGAATCTGCTTAAGATATGGATGTTGGTTTGGGGGGAAGCTGATTCAGAAACTTCAACAAAAAGGAGTCTATGAAGAAAGCTTTTCAAGACATGCTGCATGGATTAGGGGGAAGTTAATCCAACTCATGCATACTACAATGCTTCCAAAACAAGTAAAGACAATGAAGATCCAAGCTGGAGTACAAGGTTCAAGACCAGAAGAACTCATAAGACATCTTTAGCTTTGGAAGAGCTTTCGAAGACTTTACTTATGTTGTATTTGTACTTGTTAGGAACATTGTAAGTAATTTCGTATGTCCACATATTGGGGGAAGATTGTTAGCCCTAAAATATGTTGACTAATCCGGAATTACATTTATCATTTATAGTCGTGTCATGTTAGTTTAGCTAGTAGATGTCGGGACTATAAATACCCCTTCCAAACTTCCATGAAGGGGTGAAGTTCACATTTATAAGGTGTAAGTGTGTGTGTTTTCTCTCTAGCTCACACATAACTTCCCATCTTTTATCCTTTTTCTCTAATAATATGGCTCAATTTCTCTTTCACTTTATCTAACCTCCTGATCCATTATAGTTTATGATTATACACGTCATTTATGATTAACACGGCCTCAGACCGCTGATACCGAAAAGGTAACCAGTATTTAAATATAAGGGGCACTGCAAGCAACTACACTCAAACTTCTCTAGGAGAGTGTGGTGAAGTATAGGGCTACCCCTGACCCATTAACGAGTCAAAGTCTACACCATTATTCCTATATTTTCTGTACACTCTGAGTCTGTACCAGAGAATGAAACGTTGGGTTCATAACACCCAATGTTGACTCTGAAAACTCTAGACTTTGTCAGGACAAACCCATCTAGTGCATGAAAGTCAGACCTCTGTATGAACTGAACTTCACTCAGACTTAGAGGTCTCCTAAACAAATAAAAGAATCCCAAGGTCTAAGACCTTTGAGGGGTCTGGATAATCACACCCAGACCTCTTAGGGACAGTGAATGGCTATCCTCCCCTACATTACAAACTCACTAAAAAGAATCCCAAAAGTCTAAGACTTTTGAGGGGTCTGGATAATCACACCCAGACTTCTTAGGGACAGCAAATGGTGACCATCAACATTAAACATTTCACCTTTTAACTAACAATTTTATAGAGGAACAAGAACATATTGTTACAGAGGATGAACATGATGCTGATGAATAGCATAGTAATGATGGGTTTGCAAACTCTGGACTTCAATCTCTGGGTGATATACCTCTGGAATCTCTACACAAGGATATAAATGAAAATCTCTATGATACTGAATCAAAAATTAAGATAGTGAAGAGATTCAATCCTACCAGCAATGATGAAGAATCTCTGTTTACATCAGTGACAAAAGAGTTCTCAGTTATAGGAGAGGCATCTGACTTAGAATCAATGCCAGGAGATAAAATTGGTTCAGTGTCTGCATCTGAAACTATTGGGTCTCTAGAAGATGATATTCACTCCCCACAAATCAAACTCTCCAAATCTGAAGAAAGGGATGTTGATGAAATACTTGCAGAACTGGCTGATTTAAATGCTTCCGCTGATAAGCCATCCCTATCTGACCACCTTGGTAATCTTTGCAAAGAAGTCAGCCATCTTACTACCAATGTACAAAATCTAGAATCCTCTCTCCTTCAACAAATGACTGCCAAGTTGGAAGAAATTGTTCCCTCTCTGGTAGCCAAGACTCTCAAAGAGAACATGCCAGATATCATATCAGAGAGTCTGAAGAGTGTCATTCCCCAGATAACTGCTGAATCTGTTAAGGAAATCATCAAGCCTATCAACAAGCAATTCAACGCTTTTAACAAACTTGAGGCTGCAAGATTTGTTAAACTTTATACGGGACTCAGACGGGACTTGAAGAAGAAAGTGGGGATATCTGTTCGGAAGAAAGTACATAAGGGCATAGAGATTGTCAAGGGAAAGGTGGACAATTACACTACCAGAGTTGATCAAAACACACAGAATGTTCACGAGATGACCACTCTGATGAGGGACATGGTTCATCTTCTAACTTCAGCATCAGTCTTTGCTAAAGCTAATGCTGAGGGGGAGAAATGGGAACAAGCCAACCCAGATCCCTTAAAGGCTGAACAGAGTAATCAAAACCCTGTCATAACTCAGGGGGAGTAACAACATCAATCCTCTGAAGTTCTGAAAGCTGATCAACCTCTCTCTCAAGAACCCCCAATAAATGAACAAGTCTTCAAATCATCAACTGATCTAGTGATTTATTCCTCTAAAATCAAGACCACTGATGAAACATCAACAGAGGATGAACCACCTTCCAAGAAGACAAAGTTCAAAATACCAAGGGAAATCCTTTCTCCAACTCCTCTGAACTCCATAAGGCCACAACTCACAACTCCAATTGTCATCAACATGCCTCAAAATCAAGACTCCTCTAGTCCATCCAAACCAGCTGACAAAGGCAAAGCCATAGCCACTGAAGAAGATTCCACAAAAGCACTCATTCCTCTTCTAGAAGAAAGTGGATCATCTCTAAAGATTTTTAATCTAAACTTATTCAGCAGTGATGGAGGACAGATGACAATTGAGAAATCCAGAGCTCAGATGGAAGGACTAAGAAGAATTGAGCTTCTAAAGTCTGAGAAAGAACTATTGAAAATGTTAAACCCAGCAACTATCAAAGCTCAGACACACAAGTTAGCTGAATATAAAGCCAAGAGGTCAAAGATGATCAGAGGGTACAATGACTGCATCACTAAAAGACTTGACCCTCTGTTAATTACAAAGATCAGCTATACAACCAGCAAAAGTACCAAGGAAGCCACTATAAGGATTACAAGAAACAATGATCCAGCAACCCTCACTGTGTATGACAACTTTGTACTAAAGATGTTGGGACTAACAAAATGGATTAAAGTACACAATCTGGCATCCAAAGGTAAAAGCAAAGCAAATGACTATTTGCTTAAGAGCCTAAAAGCTAAGTTTCAGTAGGTGTTAACCCAAGCTGAAAAATTAGGTCTTCCCCCTCCCACTAAACTCTCAGCTTACAGACTAAATCTTGCTGAAAGAAAAGGAAAAAGAGATTCTGATATGATTGAAGAAATGTTTGTAAAACAAGACATTAGAATACCTGGTATGAAAAGGAATCTGACTTTGCCCCCAGGTATAATAGCAGTTAAGGGAAAAGTCATCATAGAGCCAGAAGCTGGTATATTCTTCTACAATGAAAATTTTGACTATGTCTTTCAGAGAGAGAACGAATTCCATCTGGCCACCACTGCTCAACTTATCAGATAGCTCAAACATATCAAGAGGGATACTCCAGAGGGACAAGAGATGTACAAGAAAATGTTGTTTGCAATAGAGGCTAGAGATGATGTGAATGAGGCTAGGAAAATTGTAAAAGAAAATCTAGACGATGGCTTAATGTAACTTAATAAATAAAGATATCTTTTGTTGTTCCTTTGTTATTATATGTAAGAATAAGCCTTGACTCACTTACTAAAATATTCCTTTACTTAGCATAATTTATATTCAAATATGGGGAGATTGTTGGGCCAATTAAGTACCCAATTGTCTCTGCCTAGATTTAAACTAAAATTAGGCCAAGTATAGAAGACCCTCTGAATGCAAAGCATCAGAGGGCAAAGAAGACCCGCTGAGTGCAAAGCATCAAAGGGCAATGAAGACCCGCTGAGTGTAAAGCATCAAAGGGCAATGAAGACCCGCTAAATGCAAAGCATCAGAGGGCAATGAAGACCCGCTGAGTGCAAAGCATCAGAGGGCAATGAAGACCCGTTGAGTACAAAACACCAGCGGTTATTCGCTCAGAGACATTCAAGTCAAAGACATCGTCAAGGAAGTCAAAGATTACTTGAAGACATACTCGCCGGTTGAGATGGATATCAGATGGTATGTAAAAGGAATGCTCTGAAGGTTTTAAGGAGAGTCAGTGGTGACAATACCCTGACGATCTTATTACCCTTTAAATAAGAGCAAGTGGACTTAAGCGTGCCTTAAAGATTTTAGGCGGGAGATTCTATAAAGCTAAAGCATGGGGGAAAATGACTTTATAGAATTAACAAATACAAAAGTATGGGTTAGTGGAGATGTATAAAAGAATGTTTCTGTAGGACTATGCCCTGAAAGTAAGGGGAGCACTCACCACACTTGTATTATGCACACGTTAATTATACATCCACAACCCTATCTATAACAACGTATAAATAGAATAAGGCGGTAAGGGAGGGTAAAAAGGACATCATTTTACTTGTTGTATTTCTTACTTAGTCTTTTACTCCTTTGGAGCTTACACGATAGTCTTGCTAGACTATACAAGTTCACTTGTAAACTTAACATACTCAAGTTTACTTGTTTGAAGGGTAATATTACATTGTCACTCAATGTGTGCGATCCATAGCACTTGTAATTCTTTGATTCATATCAATAAAGTACTACACGTTTGAAAAGTATTTATTTGTGTTATTTATCTTTGATAAGTGTTATAGTATCTTATAGACGTATAAATTGGGACTTACATATAGTAAGAAACGCTTAATATAGAAAGACATCCATGTGTGTTTGTGTTTTGGTTTTACTTATCAAAAACGACTTAGTGAAATTATAACGTTCTTCGTTGAATCCTGACATTTTTTATAAAGTTACCATTTATAGAAAGTTTCCTTTTTAGGAAAGATTTTAGTTTCAAGACGTTAATACCGTCCCTTATATTTGTTAAGTTTCCATATTTTCAAAACGCACTAACTAGTCTTAATCGCTTAACTTCTATGTTCGTTTTGCTAAATCCTTATAAAAGTTACTATTTTTGGAATCCTGCATCTTTTATCCATCCCGACATCATTTACATAAATTTATGACGTTTCAAATGTTCCTAATCAATAACCTAATGTTTTATATGTTTCTCCAACGTTTAGAATGTCCAAAAGTGTCGGAAAACCTCATTTTATTTTCCAACAGCACTACGTAAAAATGGTTTTGCCGAAAAATATTTCAAGTTTCATTTGGCTATAACTTGGCCGTTTTAAGTCTAATATTAGTGTACAATATATGAAAAACTATCTATTCAAAACGAGCTCTCCAAAAACTACTTTTACGCCTATTGAAAACATCCATAAGTCGCCCAAAACGTCAAAACAATTTCATATCAGCAACTAATGTATCCTCAAACGCTTCCAAAAAATCAATTGCCAAAACATCACAATAGTGGCTCTCTAAGCCTAAACTCCATTCAAACTAATAAAAAGATATCTTATTTCGAATGACCACAACAAAATCACACCTAAAACTAACCTAATCCTTTCATTTCTATTGTTGCAACTCACTTTTCAACTCACCTCACCAAGATCGCAAAGTCATAAACATATTACTTCCATTTTATAAAAGATGACAAAATATTAATTCATTTCTTTTTATAAAGTGCCACAAACACATAGATTCTTAAGCATGAACAAGATCCATAAGAATGAAAGGAACGTATCAAAAGAAAGATCAAAAAAGGCTTACAAGAATAAAGAACAAGAAGCAATAACACAAGATCTATACCCAAAATCACTAGATCTTGAAAACCTACTAAAAAAGTTAGAAACCCTAACTTTTAGATCTTGAGAAAACCCTTGAAAACAAATGATCAAACCCTTGGACCACCCTTAGATATGATTAAAAATGATCTTAGAATGAGCGAATCTTGATAGAAATCAAAACTATGGAAAGTATATGTATGTATGTGTGTGCCATGAGCAAGGAGAGGGAAAAAGAGAGAGATGAGTGATTTTTAAGGCTATGAAATGAGAGTGAAACCCTAAGTTAGAAGTATGTATGGTATTTATAGGAAATAATTAGGTTAAGGGTTCATGACTAGTCAACCAAAAGTAAAACCAATGGCTAAGTGACCAACACACACCAAATGTGTGTGTGGTGAAGGTTCGGACCCAAATACAAGGGGGGAGGAAGGGGTTCAAGCTTGAATTACTAGCCATTTGAAATTAAATCGTATTCCTTGTTTATTGTTAGTGGGTTTGTGGTCCAAGGTTGACATGCATAAGGATAAGAGGTCTTACACCACCTTGCATGCCTCCAAAACATCACTATCATTGCATGTGATGTAGTGTTCTCATTTAAAATTCAAATTTTTGTTTCCTTTTCTTTTCTTTTGCTTGCACCGAAAATTAGAATGGTTAGGGGATGGGGGTTGACCACTAAATTTTGACTTCTAAACCCAACATATATGATAACTAGAGTTTACACGAAAAGATTTTGGGTTTCTGGGATTCCGTTTGATCAAAAAAAACAAAAAAACGCAAATTAAACGTTAAAACATAAAAATAAGTATCGAAAGTGATTGTAAACTACGAAACACTTAGAAATGATAGAATAACTCATATAATACCTAGACTAATCAAAATCCAAAGTCGAAATGCGTCTGATGACATTTTTCAAATTTACGCGGGTTAACTTCCTGGTAAACTGCCAGATTCAAACGTAACGTATAAAAGTAAAAAATAATGATTGGAAAAGTTTAAAATATTGACCTAAAATTTACGGGGTGTGACATCCTTCCCCCGTTAAAAGAGATTTGTCCTCAAAGCTTAAGACGTATCTTTAGACGCAAGTGCAAGGTTAGCAAAAAGATAAGGATACTTTTTCTTCATTTGGTCCTCGCGCTCCCAAGTAAACTCAGGACCTCGCCTTGAGTTCCAACGGACTTTCACAATTGGGATGCGGCTTTGAGATTTTGTTATCACAATTGGGTATGCGCTTTGCTTAGTCATTTAACTGTCTCAATCTATATTTTTACCGTGTTTTCGATGAAATTAGCTTTGTCATCAATCTAGATTTCATCCAACGATTATTCCAGGGGCTTCCGTCCCGGGAAATACTTCTTCAGAGTTGGAAAGCGGGAAAGTAAGACTTTTGGACCTGACTTCGTTGCTCTGGTTTTTGATATGTTCATTTCTTATCCCCCTCTCCCCGCCCACTCCTTTCCCACCCCCCGCACCTCCCCCCCCCCCCCCCCTAGGGGTTCGTCGGAGAAATACTTCTTCAGATTGGAAACGTGAAAAGTACTATGGACCTGACTTAGTTGCTCTGGGAGTTCAAGTCGATATGCAACCGTTCCTACTTTAGCAAGAATTTTAAAAGGTCTAATATAACGAGGATTTAGCTTCCCCTGTTTGCCGGAACATATCACCCCTTTCCATGGTGATACTTTCAACATAACCTTATCTCCAACCTCAAACTCCAATGGCTTACGTCTCCTATCGGCGTAGCTCTTTTGTCTATCACGTGCCGCTTGAATATGCTTCTTGATTTGGATGATCTTTTTTGTGGTTTCATGAATACATTCTAGGCCAGTAAGCTGAGTATCTCTAACCTCAGCCCAACAGACAGGCGATCGACACTTTCGATCATATAGTGCTTCAAACGGTGCAGCTTTGATACACGTATGGTAACTGTTATTGTAGGAAAACTCCACCAAAGGTAGGTATCTATCCCAACCTTTCCCAAAATTAATCACACAAGCACGTAGCATATCCTCCAAGGTTTGGATGGTTCTCTCACTCTGACCATCCGTCTGCGGATGATAAGCCGTACTCATATCCAATTGAGTACCTAAAGATTTGTTTAGCAATTGCTAGAAATAAGATGTAAATTTACTATCTCGATTAGAAATAATCAAAACTGGCACTCCATGTCTTGAGACTACTTCCTTCAAGTATTTTCTCGTCAATTTTTCCATTGAGTCGATTTCCTTCATTGGTAAGAAATGAGCAGACTTGGTGAGTCGGTCAATAATTACCCAAATTACATCTTGACCCGACAACGTCTATGGCAACTTAGTAACAAAATCCATTATTTTATTCTCCCACTTCCATACCGAGATCACAGGTTGAACCACCAAACTGGATTGTTTTTGGCATTCGGTCTTGACTCTTGCACGAATACAGTTTATTTAAGTCTTGGTACATCTTATCCGATCTAGGATGGATCAAATACTTTGACTTATACGACTCGTGCATAACCAGAGTTCTCAAGTTGCCAAAACAGGGTATCTAACTTCTATTCCTCAATCATAACGTTCTATCAGCACGGGGCTCCAGATTCTTAATCATACCACCCAAATCTTTGGTTCCATAGTTCTCTTCCTTTCTCGCCTCAACCTGAGCATTTAAAATTTGCACGGGAAGGTTCAGACCAGTCGTCAAAACGAAGGCTCGAACTCATAGTGGCTTATTCTATTCCTTTCAGCTCAAGGCATCCGCCACCACGTTCGCCTTTCCCGAATGATAACAAATTTCACAGTCGTAGTCACTCAACAATTCCAATCATCGACGTTGTCTCATGTTCAACTCTTTTTGATCAAGAATATGTTGCAAGCTCTTATGATCAGTAAACACAACGCATTTCGTGCCGTACAAATAATGTCTCCACATTTTGAGAGCAAACACTACAGCTCCAAGTTCTAAGTCATGCATAGTGTAATTCTTCTCATGAATCTTGAGTTGGCGTGACACGTAAGCTATGACCTTTTCCCTTTGCATCAAAACTGGGCTCAACCCTTTACGAGAAGCATCATAGTAAACCACGAAGTTTTCACTACCTTCGGGTAACGATAAGATCGGTGCACTACACAATTTCTGCTTTAACAACTGAAATGCAGCTTTTTCCTTTTTACTCCAATCAAACTTCATGCTCTTTTGAGTCAGCTTCGTCATAGGCTTGGTAATTTTTAAGAAACCTTTGATAAATTGTCGATAATAGCCATCAAGACCTAGAAATTGACGAATCTCTATCGGAGTCTTGGGCGATGCTCAATCCTTGATTGACTCAATCTTAGTTGGGTCTACGTGAATGCCTTCACTATCAATCACGTGACCAAGAAATTATACCTTCGACAGCCATAATTCACACTTTGAAAATTTGGCGTACAATTCTTCCTTTTTAAGCAACTCTAAAATTAACTTAAGATCTTTCGCGTGCTCTTCCTCGCTCTTGGAGTAAATCAGGATGTCATCAATAAAAACGATCATGAATTTATTCAGATATGACTTGCACACCCGATTCATCAGATCCATGAATACCGCTGGTGCATTAGTCAATCCAAACGACATCACTTGAAACTCATAGTGACCGTATCGTGTCCTAGACGTTGTCTTCAGAATGTCTCCCTCTCGAACTCTGAGTTGGTGATAACCAGATCTCAGGTCGATATTAGAGTAGACTCTTAACCCTTGCAGCTGATCAAATAAGTCGTCGATTCTCAAAAGTGGATATCGATTCTTCACAGTTAGCTTGTCCAATTCACGATAATCGATACACATCCGAAAAGATCCATCTTTCTTTTTGACAAACAAGACGGGGCTCCCCAGGGTAAGGAACTTGGTCTTATAAACCCTTTGTTAGAAAGTTCTTGTAGTTGAATGGACAGTTCTTGCAGTTCCGCCGGTGCTTATCTATACGGGGCGCGTGCCACAGGTGCAACACCTGGGACCAAGTCGATTTGGAATTTGACTTGTCGCATTGGTTGCAATCCAGGCAAGTCTTCTAGAAAGACCTCCAAAAATTCTCGTACGATAGGCACGTCCTTAATTCGCTTCTCCTTTGACTTGTCTTCGGTTTCATTCATCGTAATTTGTGCCAGAAAAATTAGGCAACGTCTCTTGATATATTTCTGAGTTTTAGTGCACGATATAATGCTCAACTTCGACTTGTTTACTTTGTCACTTCTATCACCTTGGACTATCAAAACTTCATCTCCATAAGTAATCCGCACAATCTTTTCATCACATTTTAATCACACACGATCACCGCATGATGGTTCGCTAACCAATCCATGCCGATGATGACGTCAAAACTACCAAGTTCTACTGGCATTAGGTCAATATTGAATGGGTGACCTAGCAATCCTAACGTACAGCCTCTAAGTACGGTATTAGTTTCAGAGATTCTTCTATCGGCTAATTCGACAGCATAGCTAACGTCTAAGGTATCGGGGGTTATATCAAGCAAGGTGCTAAAAGTAGTTGACACAAAACTTCGGTCTGCGCCTGAATCAAATAACATAGAAGCATAGTGACTGTTGAGAAGAAATGTACCCGTGACAACGTTTAAATCGGGGTTAGCTTCTCCTCCTCCTAACACATAAGCCTTTCCTCTAGCTTCCTCGGTCTTTTTCCCAGCTTTGTTTCCACGGTTCTGATTCTTCAACTTAGGACACTCATTCCTGTAGTGTTCATGCCTCCCACACTCAAAACAAGTAGGAACCCTCTGATTTACTACCGGAGGTCTCTGAGTAGTTGGGACAACAATTGAATTCTTACAATCCTTGGCCATATGCCGACCTTGTTTCACTTCCCACACTTCACAGTGCATGGTCCTTCGTGATGTAACTTACACTTGTTATAGTAAGGCAAAGGCCTAGCATATCCCCTTTTCTCACTGTTACCAGCCATATAGGCTCTTGTCACATTCTGACCTCTAACATTCTGTCTTTTGAATGGTGGTTGCTGCTCACGGTTGTCTCTCTGGTTGACCTCTAACCTTCTTTTGTTTTTAGTATATTTCATAGCATAACCCTTCAACTTTTGATCCATTAAATTATTGGCAATATGAACAGCATCTTGGAGTCTTGTAGGTTCAACATCAATTACATTCCCTTGGATGTTATCGAGGAGACCTCCAATGAATTTCTCAACCCGATCCTTCTCCTCAAGGACCATCTTGGTGCATATCATAGTCAACTCTTGAAATCTCTGAGTATAAGCAGCCAAATCATTATTCTTCACAGTCAAATTCCACAGCTCAGACTCCATCCTTTGAATTTCATTTCTTGGGCAATACACTTCAGCCATTAACTTCATGGGCTCTCTCTATGACATGGCAAATGCAGCCTCAGTTCCAACGGTCCTCTTATGTAAGTTCCACCAAGTTAGAGCATTATTCAATAAGGTGCAAGTAGCATACTTAACTTGATATTTCTCTAGACAGTTGCTGATATCAAACATTGTTTCCATCTTCTCAAACCACCATATCAACCCTACAACTCCTTTCGTTCCCTTGAAGTTGAGTGGTTGACACTTCATGAAGTCTTGGTATGTACACTCTCGAGCAACAGGCCTAGCACCCATATTATTCTCATTTGGATTTCCATTTCCACCATTTCTATTTCTACTATTTCCATCTCCACCATTTCCATCTCCACCATTTCCATTTCTACCATTTCTATTATCGCCGTCACTGCCATTTTGGCTTTGACTTTCAGCCTCGAGAGCATTTGCAGCACGGGTCGCCTCATAAGCAGCCAACGTTTCTTCTACTCGTCGGTTAACGAGTTCTTCGATTGCCTTCGAGGTCATACTAGAATGAGTGATAGTCATGTTCTACAACACAAGACATATCACAAGGTGTGATTCAATACGAGATATATCCACTATAAATGGTAAATAAGGTGTATATAGGAAAATACAATAGAACATGTTTTGCCAAAACAAGTAAATAGCAATAAAGATGAACACGCGAGAAAATCAAAACAATCTTTTCATATCAACTATAAAAGCATCAGTCGGTTACATTCAACTCATAACGAGGAACTTGATTTATGCTAATACTACTACTACCAACTAGTTCTATCACTAGTCTAAAGTCCATACACAACATCATGGATGAAAACCCAAACGCCTCGCAGCGAATGTCTTTAATCTCCTAAATCGCATCCTGACATAATAGCAGAACCTACGGATCTGCCCTCCATAAAGCTCATGCATCGCCGAAACATATCGGCTCTCGCTCTCTTCATCATCATAGTCCCTTGAAGTCTCACGTTACTCCTCTCCAAAGACGTAACCTGCTCAAGTAAACTAGCTCTCTCTCCACCATCAATCAAACTCCTCACCTCCAACTCTCTCTATCCCGTCTTAATGTCCTCTATCCTCTGAAGAGATATCTCTATAACATGCTCATAAATATCCTGCAAACCCTCCTTAACCTGCTCCAAACACTCCACAGCATCGAGTATAAGCATACCATCAAGGATATCAATCCCGACAACCACATCTACTCTAACCTCCATAGTACCTTTATCACTGGACTCGACCTCGTCCTTAAACTCGTCCTCTACATCAACCCCAACATCGACCTCCATATCAATACCTGCATCAACCCCAGCCACAACATCCCTATCTACTGCAACCTCGACAGCCGTAGCATCAGCCTCAATGTCCTCTAACACATCCGTATCAATGTCCTACTCAACACTATCCTCTGGTAAAATAGAATCCCTAAACCTCTTGCGAGGTGCGAGGAGATCAGCACGAGAAGGAACTAAAGATCTCGTAGCATGGATAGATGAAGTCATGGTAGCAGCAATGGACCTACATC